>CAWUFW010011460.1:410000-614175 GCA_963921515.1 Calotriton arnoldi
TTTTGCAAGGGCTCATTTTGGTTTCGAGTCCGGCCCCTGGGCATGAGGTCCGGTTGATTTTGCCAGAGGACACAGGAACTCTGCCAATCTCTGCCTGGAAGAGCTCGTGTCAGTTTACAGAATAGGGCAAGTCGGGAGGCGAGAGAAGGAGGAAGGGGTAGGTACTACTGGATAGGTGTTGGAATAAGAGAAGCTTTGCTGGGAAAGCTCCTATACTAGAAGGAAAATTAAGTATTTGAAATGAGGAATAGTAACTTCATGAACGTCCTTTATGGGTCGCAGCTGCGACCCCTGGCTTACCCCTTGCTACTCCTGGCACTTATTTTGCGACCACTGTCCTCAGAGGTGGCAAAATCAGTGCCAGGAACACAGCAGCAGCTCTTCCTAATGGACGCTGGTTGGAGCTCCACTTGCCTGATTTCTGTCAATTGTTTTTAAATTATAGAAATAGTGAATAATATTAATCATTAGTGTAATAAAAAATGAAGTACATTAGCTGGAATATGACCCTATCTGGAAGCCAAGGTAAGTAAAAAATGATGTTGAATGTATGTTGTATGCATGTTGCGGGTTAGAGTGTGTTTATGTGTGCGAGAGTGTGTGAATCTGTTAGTATGTGTAAGCTTGTGTGTGTGAGTCAAAGTAAAAGTCAAAGGGCGTGCAATGTCACTTCTGCTACCCCTGGCATTTTGGTGAATTGACGTCCATGAGTTACTTGACACAAGACAGACAGTGATGTGCAGCAAGAGTAAAAGTGCAAACGGGCATATAGAATCGGAAGCAGCAGCGGCCCGTCCATACGGGCCACACCCCCCCCCACCTTGGCAAGAAGAGTGTCTGTCAGGCTGACAGCCACTCTTATGGTTCAGGTCAGCAGCCAGGAGCTAGACATGCGCTAAATATGCAGGCTCCTGGCTGCCTGAGCTGAACTTTGCCAGGCTCAAGATTTCACAGCCTCTTGGGCATGACCTCCCCAGCCTGGCAAAAGTAGCTCGAGGGCTTCCCCCACATGAGGGAGGGGATTGTCACAGATTGCCTCGGACCTAGGCGATTTAGTTTTAAGCCCTGAAGTGTCCAGGGCCGATTGTCAATCAGTGACACCTCGTCACTGAGTGGGATGGGGTCAGCAGTCTCACTGACCCCATCCCACTCTGTGACGAGATTGGGACTGCTGCCTTCCCTCAACCGTCCTGGGACATCCGAGGCTTGGGACTGCTGCCTTCCCGTTTTTGACTGACCTAAGGTCAGCCAATGAGGGGAGGCCACAGTCCCAATCCTCCTGTGACCTCCAAGGTTTATCTGTCGGAGAGCTGCTGTTGAGGTAAGTTTTATGTTTTTTTTTGTTTGGTGTGTTTGTGCGTATATGTACGAATGTATGTGTATTTGTTAGTGAGTGTTGTGAATCGGTGTGTGTGCGTGTGAAGGAATGGGTGTTCGTGAAGCATATGTGTGTGTTCCTTCACCCCCCTCCCTGGTGAAATTACCAACCGCCACTGATAGGAAGCCAATTACTGTGTGTTTTTGTGCAAGTGGCCCCAGATGGCCTAGTGAGTTAAAATTTGTTGCGGAGCTCCGCGGGAAAGTCACAAGATCAATACCTGAAATGTAGACATCAGTCTTCCATACTTCTGCACATCCACATTGGATAATAGTGACAACTGTTAGAACAAGTACTGGCAAAGACAATATGTCTCGCCCTTGGGACCTATTGGCTTTGTAGTGTTTTTTAGCAAAGCCAATAGGTGTAGTGCAGAATGGCTACAGAATAAAAAAAAAAAAACTTTGATGTGCCCACCTGTGGGCTATTGTAGATTACGAGTCAGCCGCCAACCATATTTCTTTTACGATTTGCTCCATTTATGGTACTAATGTAGATGATCCTGAGATACTGGATTATTTAAGCATAGAACCTGCTTTATAGCCACATCCCCCAATTCTTTGTGGCGATTTTAATATTCACTTAGACAGCCAATTTAATCTAAATGTGGATCAATTATATCAGGGGAGGAAATTGAAGGTCTTTAAGGCTTTGCAAGGCCTGGTGAGAGAACATGGCCTGGAAGATATTTGGTATAAATACAGGACACTCGATCCAGGCTTTACTTTTTATTCAGCCCCCCATAATAAACTAGTCAAGTTAGATAATTTTTTTGTCTCTAATGCTTCAGCTGAAACAATCAAGATTGAGAGTTTCCCCAAGGGCTCTATCGGATCATAATCCCTTAGTGATAGAATTCCCGTTGGCAGGTGCTACTAGAGCCTGAAGGTCCTGGAGCTGCGAGAGAAAGCTCTTGCCTATTCAAGCATTTCGCGACCATATGCCCAAATGGATAGCAGAATTTTCTGGCATCAACAGGGGTACAGCGCCAGGCACTATAGTCTGGGAAGCCTTTAAGGCGGAGGTTCGAGGGGAAACCATGAGTTTCTCCCTCCATCATCAGAAGGCATTGCAAACCGAAATTCGGAGATGGGTTGAGCAATTAAGAGTGGCTGAGCATGAACTCATTGATAAAGTGACCAAGGGTCAAGTTATTCAGGGATGCCAGCAGACAATAGCTATTCTCAAGTCTAAAATCCACCAACATTTTGGTACCGAGGTGGCTGCTAAATTTATGCAACATAGAGCTGAATCTTATGAGCTGGGGGAAAACATCGGGCAATTACTGGCAAAACGTCTGCGGCAGCAAGAAGTAACTAATCGAATCTCGAAGATTAGAGACCACTCAGGTCTAATCCATGATTCATCGGCATTAGTGCTGAATGTTTTTAAGAATTATTATGAACAATATGCTGAGAAACCAGCCTGGCTGGGGACTGAGGCCCAAGGACACTTTTTTAAAGATCTGGATACGCTGAAGGCCACACATGAACAAAATGCTAGTTTAGCAGCCCCAATGGCCTGTGAAGAGATGGAGGAGGCTCTGAATTCCCTGGCATTGAGTAAAGCCACCGGGCCTGATGGCATCCCTTTAGAATTTTATAAAACGTTTTCTGAGTCTCTAAGGCAGGAAAAGTGGCAAATATTTCTGCAGGCTCAAATCGGGTATGTCCCCTCCTCGTGGCAGAGGACTACTATAGTTGTGTTAAAAAAAAAAGGGGAAACCAGATTTGAGTCCTAGTTCGTACAGACCTATATCCCTTATTAACTGAACAGCAAAATATACTCTAAAATACTCGCAAATCGATTGGGTAAGATTATCACTCCTTTGGTCTCAATGCGACAGCATGGGTTTATCCCTAGGAGAGACACGGCAGACCACGTCCGCCGAATCATAGCCCTTTTTGACTGGGCACAGGCCACAGAATCATCATTGGGAATAGTCCTGCTAGACGCAGAGAAAGCGTTTGACCGGGTTTCCTGGCGGTTTATGTGGGCTGTCCTTCAATGGAAAGGGATCTGTGAAGAGTTTGTCCAGTCAATCAGGGCATTATATCTTCTACCGAAGGCAGCTATTCGCATTACAGGGCAGGACTCAAATCTGTTTTATATCAGATGGGGCACTAGGCAAGGTTGTCCATGCTCTCCTCTACTATTTGCTCTATATATTGACCCCTTCCTAAATAAATTAGAGCTAAACACCAACATTAAAGCAGTGGAGATTAATGGGGCTGAATATAGAGCACTAGCATATGCAGACGATATAGCGGTGCTCACTACAGATGCCGCTACTGCACTCCCGGAGATAAAATCCTTAGCTGAGTGGTTTAGTGCCTTCTCGGAGTACAAACTAAATGTAGATAAGACGCAGATCCTCTGCTCTGAAAAGATGCAGAGTTCAGATCCATTAGTAGTCCCCGAGATAACCTATTTGGGGGTCAAAATTACAGCTCCCATAGATAAAATTGTCAAATTGAATATGGCCCTGATTTTAGATAATTTCAGCAGAAAATTGGAAAGACTGGATCACTTGCATCTTTTGCTATTTGGCAGAAGCAATGTCCTTAAGATGTCGATCCTGCCAAAGGTGTTATATGTTTTCAGGACTATTCCTTTAGAATTCTCCTCATCATGGCTGGCGAATTTGGGAAGGGTATGCTAAAGATTTTTATGGGGGTATCGCAAACCAAGGAGGGCATCTAAATGGATGATTCTTCCAAGGCAGCAGGGGGGCTGGGCAATCCCCAGTTTCCTTTTTTATCATTGGGCTTGCCTCTTGCAACATCTGTCCATCTTGATAGTGGGAGATGAAGCAGAGGTCCCCATGGCAGAGAGACCAACTGTCTATGAATTAGCCCTGGGGAATGGTTCTAAAGGATGTTTGGTCAAGGTACTAGAACCCAGCTATTACAAAATAAAAAAATTTAAAAGCTGCCTATAAAGTTTGGAGGCAGGTAAGGCGGAAATTAAATATCCCCAAATTAAATGAATATACACCATTCTCGGCTATAGGTATCCTTCCGTCAATTTTTCAGGATCAAGTTACATTTAGATGGGGGAGAAGTGGGATAAAAATATCAGTGGTAGTGGCAGTGAGACTAAAGGCTCGGATTGGGCAAATATACCAGATATTGATCCAAGCATCCACTGATGACAGAGGTACAGAATTCAAAATGGGAAATTAAGCTGGGAATGAAAGGAATAGACATTGAAGAGTCGTTGGAATTGGCAAATCAGGTGTTGATAACAGGGAGCCTTAGGAGCCAACATTTTATGTCTACTTTTGATCTTTATTATACACCAGCGAAGATATCCAAATGGGGTGGTATGAGGGGTGGGAAGTGCAATAGCTGTGGACTGCAATCAGCTGACACCCTTCATATGTTTTACTCTTGCCCTAAGGTGATCACTCTCTTGCAGGATCTCAAGGCATTTTTTGGTAGGGTTTTAGACGTACCGGTGTCCATCACTCCTGTATTAATGATTCTGGGGGTATTAGACAGCACGGAGGTAAACGAAAGGACAAGGGCAGAGACAGGTTTTTTTGTTTTTAGCAAAGGCTATTACTCGGTTGTGTATCACTTCTCACTGGTTAAGTGTCGACCCTCCTGTTTATAGTAATTGGCGGGCTAAGATGTTAGCCATATATAATATAGAAATGTCATTATACAAGATGAAAGGATGAAGGAACAAGCATTTGCAATGCAATAGGTCTCGCATTTGCGAGAGTTTGAGCTATTGTCATTGTAAATGACAATGCCTTTTATTTATGCGTTTTGAAAACCTGCAAGCGGCGCGTAAACACGCACGTTGCACTAAGTCGTTGCTTACGAGAAGCAAGGCTTGCAGTAAACGATGTGTCCTTACTGACAGCCTTGCTTTTCATAAGCAACGACTATAAGTACAAAGTGCTTGTTTATGCACGGCTTGCAGGTTTCAAAAACACATAATGAATATAAATGAAACACTGAACAACCGCTACAAGGCTGACATATATTATGAAACACCAGTCTTTAACACTGGTGATTAAAGCAAGTGTAAAAAAAACTGCAAAACGGCCAGACAGAAAAACACTTTGTGACGTCTAGTTATGTATCTATGCAAGAGTACTTTTAATGTGTTGACCTAGCTGTGATAAGGTCTAGTTCAGCAGTTCTTAACCCGTGGTCCATGACGCCTACTCTGGGGGTCCGCATCTACTTAGAAAATTAAATATTAGCAGATTAATAACCTGTATATGAATAAACAAATTTTTTTAAATGTTCTGAAAATGGGAAAGAATTGCAATTGGAAGACAAAAATTAATTTGATATCCTCAGATTGATTCGTGGGAGTAGTACAAATGCATCAAACAGAAAATAGTTTGTACGATGGGTGGCTTCAATTGAACTTATAAAAGCTCCCATATTTCCTTTAAAATGTTTTTTTTTATATATCCGATAGTGAATTTAATTAAATATTTTACCATTTGTGTTTTGCTTGATTAATGCATGTTTCTTTATTTGTGCACTTTGTTTTGTGGTTGGAATCATCAAAATTGAGACAGTCAGGGTCTCCGGTTTCCAGCAAAGGCTCTGAATTCTATCAAAGATTCAGTAGGTTCACAAAAGTCAAAAGATTTAGAACCACAGGTCTAGTTATTAAGTCTTTTTCGTGGTAGCTCAATTGTAGTTGTGTATCTTGTAGGTGTGCAGTTAAGAGTATAAGTAATGTGCTTTCTCCAGGCCGCAGTAAATGAGCAATTTGTAAAAAGTCAGAGAGAAGGATTGCCAGATGCTAATCCATGAGAAGTTGTTATGCTGCAGGTAGTAAAACTGCTCCATCAAAAAAACCTACAAAGATCGCTTTATATACCCCAGAGGTCAGCTATTTGGAGATAAAAAAGTAACCTCTTAAAAACGACTCCACCAGTTTATTTCTGTTAGTGATACTGCAGAACAGGAACTAAAACATACCTATCCAGACTCCGATATATGTGACTTGAAAAGAACAAAATACCTAAGCAGAAAAGTAGTTCAAATTGCACACATGGGAACACTGAACTTTAATACCCCCATTACAAAGCGCCCTATAAGTTAAAGGCAAGAAAAATCTTGAAAAAGAGACTGAAGCATGGAGATTATTTCTAAGGGCTTTTACACTTCCTAACTTGTGTCTCGGTCAAGTAGAGGAATTCCACCTTTTTAAAGTGTTTACAGTTGCATAAATGAGAAGCATTTACACTATCTCATTAACTTGAAAACTAAAGCTAGTCATCTCTGTTCCAATTATGCGTTGCTGAAGGTAACAGGAAAATTCTTATTTTTAGTCGGGATTAAAAAACAAAATCCACATACTGCCCCAGGAACCCTCAAAATCATAAATGTCATTCACGAATACCCTGGATAGAATTAAATAACTAGGAAAAAAGTACAGAAGAAAAAACACCCATGGGCAAACAGGCAGCTGTACCCTACTATCTCACATACCTTTGACACAGCATGAAATACCAGGAATTCCTCGAAGACTGAGTGGGCTCAAAGCAGTTCCATTAGGACAGAGTTCATTCTCTTTGGCAAAGAATCATCACGTGACCAGCTCTAGGTCAAAATTCTTCTTTTAGAATGTCCCCCACAAAACCTCTTGATGATGATGATGTGACATAACCGCACATCACCATTAAATCCAAAGTCACCCACTACCAAACCAGATCACTCTGGAACAAGGCTCACTTCTGCTAGCAGCTGAAAGTCCCGTCTGAAATTGCCATAAATAACACTAATCGAAGTGCACCCTAAGCATTCCCAGCCTCAATGAATGCTGTAATGGGAATAAGGCAGGTTAATAACATTCTACCTTTATTCATTTGCGTTCCTGAGTTCTCCTCAAAGGTACTGCAAATGGATCCTGCAAAAAGAACGGCAAGACCCAAGATGCACAATTTTATATATACTTTAAGCACAAGAACAGAAGGCCCAACAGGATAGTGCTGGAGACTGTTTTCGAAGAGATAGGACAAGCCACAGGTTGTGAAAGGGAAGGGGGTACACTAAGGCCATCACATGACCTTACCTGTTACCCTCGCCATCGACCACAGGCAACGTCTTCAAGGGAAGAAGCTAACCAGGACCCGCTAGACTGCCACCACTCCCTTCCAAGGAAGACGAACCGCCTGTTCCTGAAATGTCTTTGCCGATGATGGGCTGTGGTAAACCGGACACTGAGTGCTCCATGAGGCGCCTGGCATCTTTACGGATTGACCCACGCTGTGACTAACGGGCGTTGCAGGGGGAAGTAAGATTTATTTGCTGGGCCCCGCTCAGACTGCTGGCCACTGAGGTGGGCATCATCGTGGGTCCGTGTGCAATAGTCCGAGAAGAGGCCATGGATTGTGCTTATGCAGCTGTGTATTGCACGTTCACACCGGCCAATATACGCACAGAAAATCAAAGGAAACATCCAGATGCACAAGATACTGTAAGCTCACAAACAGAAGGCCCAACAGGATAGTACTGGAGAGTGTTTTCAAAGTGATGGGACACGCCATCACCGAGCCAACCAGGTTGTGAAAGGGAAGGGGGTACACTAAGGCCATCACATGACCTTACCTGTTATCCTCGCCATCGACCACAAGCAACGTCATCAAGGGAAGAAGCTAACCAGGACCCTCTAGACTGCCACCACTCCTTTCGAAGGAAGACGAACCGCCTGTTCCTGAAATGCCTGTAGTGGAAGGCGGAGGCCTCTTCGCCCAGCTTACTGATGACGCACACCAACAGAGGAGGAAGCAGTGGTGAAGATAGGAGAACACTGTCTTTTGAGTATTTGTTCTTTTCCTTCTGCTGTGGACGCCTTTTGCAACAGACACATGTCTGCCTTAGATTGATGCAAAAAATGCTTTTTTAAATCCAGTAGGCTGTTATTTAAATGCCTGTAGTTTAAGTTCTATTCTCAAAGATGGCAGAATAAAAATAATAAAATAAGGATTGCACGGGGGCCCAGCGGCCTAGGAATGCGGTGCACTTATCAAGACCGCTCGGGTATGGAAACTAAAGAAATAATAATGCGCAGGAAGGAATATAAAACAAGCGCGCGCGAGCCAGACTCGCGGGCTCCGTCGGCAGCGCACCCAGAGACAAGTTCCTCACACGCAGCCAGTGTCTCCTCTCACACGCAGACACTTACCCTTACACTACCAGTGTGTCCGGTGACGGTCACTGCCTATGCTCTCACATAGTGTTTTGCGGTCCCACGGAGGCGCTGTGTCTCTGATCACGGGTCGTGTGCTGAAACGCCGGAGGGAGGGAAAGCGAAAGCACGCCATGCGCGCGTTGAGGGAGACGAGGCGTAAGCGTGCACTGGCTGGGGGCAGCTGGTGCGTGTGTGTTTGTTGGCGCAGTTACTGCATGCAGCTGACGTGCTCGCACCATACGCGGGCACATCGGCTGTCTGGGCTGAAGCTCAGACGCCGTGAGCGTGCACATCGCCTGTCCCCCTTCGCACCATACGCGTGCACATCAGCTGTCTGGGCTGAAGCTCAAACAGACGCCGTGAGCGTGCACATCGCCTGTCCCCCTTCCGAACTCAAGTCGACGACAATAAGTCTCGCTAGCGACAGCGCTTCGCGCTGCGTCGCTAGGCGAGACCTAAAAAGGAGCTAGGATGAAGAATTTGGGCACAAATCGCTAGATTGGTAAATGAGACAAGGGACAGTGAGGAGAAACATTAAGAGTCTACCGTCTGCTTTTTGGCTTACCCTCCTCAGGGCGGTATGGGAAGAGGGGAGAGGTATTGTATTACTATGTATTGTACTCTCCATCTCCCATCCTCCCCATTTTCCATTCTCCCTCTGTGTAATGATCTGATTTGGCCACTTACGGATATCTATGAATTATTTCTTCTGATCATCCATTACTTAAAATATTTATTGCACTTGCACCTTCCTCAGAAGCCAAAACATTTGGACGGATTCAGGCTGCTTAATGATATGTATGAATTTATTTATTATATGTTTGATGAAATTCATTCTTAAAAGAATAATGTTTTTTTTGCTCACATTGTGTACGAGTTGCCATGACATGAACCAACTGTCTTTATTTTGTTTGCAAATAAAACATAAAAAAAAAAACGTGCCCAGCTTTGCCATTTTGTAGGCATACACACCACTTGTGCATGCTCCTACATAATGATACAGACACACTTTTTTTTAGTTACTGATCCGAGTTGGATCGGGAACTAAAAAGAAAACACACAAACGTGTTATTATCCAGTGGGCGGGAGAGAAGCAACACAGGGAGGAGAGAACAACATGGGGGCGGAAATAACATGTGGGTGCAGGTGGGGGACATGCACAACCTGGAGGGATTGGGTGAGGGGAAGCAACACAGGGGGTTCAGAGGGTAGAAGCAACATGGAGGGTGTTGTTAGGAGGTGGATGCAATACGAAGGGTGCAGGTGGCAGGAAGCAACACTTAGGATGGGGAAAAAAGCAACACAGAGGTTGTGGATTTGAGCGGAAGCAACACAGAGGACCCGGGTTGGAGAAGAGCAAACGGATGAGAGAGATCAATGTGGAGCTGGCAGGGAGAAGCACACAGGCGAGAGGAGTGACCATGGAGCACCGTGGAGGCGAGGACAGAAGTAGAAGAGAGAGAGAGCAGGAAAACGCATGCACTCTCGTGGAGTGCTTAAACAGAACACAGTAATGCTTGGAAAGTGAGCAGTGGAAGGACAAAAGTAATATATCCATGCTCCAGGGGAGGGAAAAACAAAACAGGAAAGAAAGCCTATACAAGCTGACCAACAAGAAGCAAGCAAATGAGTGACAATAAAGCCAAGTAATGGGTGCGCTCTAAGCCCACTGAGTTAGCAATTCATCTCATAACAGCGCATACGTTGACTAGTAGGCAAGACCTAAATAACACTTAGAAATAGCTGAAGTGAAATACGAAGCACTACACTGAAACAAATAGAGTGCTGGGTGCAACAAAAGTATGAAAAAGGAGGGAGATGATGCTAGGGTGCTGGGAATTTCTGTGGAGGTGTAGAGTTGTTACGGAGCATAGAGTTTTGCACATTTGCATCTTTAAAGATTGGATGGTAGGGTATACCCAAGGCAGTGGGAGTTTTGCTGCAAGGCTGCTGGAGTAAAAGTGCAGGGGGTTGGGTGTGTGAGGGGGTAACCCGAATGCCAATTGCAGAGTATTATTGAATAGGTCAAAAGAAGGCGAGTCCAAGATTTGGGTAAGGACATTGGTAACTTGATCACTGAAAGATGGGATAGAGGCAAATGAGTGCTTCTGATCCGATACTGTGGTCTGAACATGAGAGTACATAAGGGGGTGAACTGTATGCACATGTGTATTACCGTGTTACTACAGTCTTTCTGCGTGGTCAGAGAGAAACTGGGTGACAATGGGAGAGGAATCATTCGGTGTGCTAAAGAGAAGTATGGGGGTGTGATAAAGATAACCGTCCAAACAAAAATGGACCTCCGGATTGCTGCTATGCGTGCTCATTTTGTGAACCTTTACATGGTATCCTGCCAATAATTTTTCAAAGATTAATGAAGAAGGTTTGCGGTGAGTTGGCGGATCCCTGCAGGAAATGGTCATTAGATGGCCGAAGGGTGTGAATGAAGAACAGAAAAGCACTGGGGACAGCTGAATGGTACAGAGGTTCAAAGTCGCCCATGGCTGGGTGGTGGCGGGTACCCTCTGAAGATCCCGCCGGCACTGCAACAAAGTCTGGTTGAAGAAACGTGGGTGAGGCAGAGACATTTTTCGTCGGCGTCTTCATGAAGAAGGGTGGATCTTGGAAGCCCTGGGTCAAATGTCTTTGAGGCATATATAGCAAATATTGTAACTGATGATTGCAGAGGCAGCAGTTATCATCGAAGACAGCTGATATTGCATTCCTGTGCATTCGGTTTTCTGGATGCTAGTACACACAGCGGTACTACCCAAGCACTCCAAACCTGCCCAAAAGGCACCAAAAGATTAGCAACAAGACTGTCTTGTTTGCATCCAGGAAAACCTTTGGTAAATAAAGAATATCAGGATACAAAACACAGTCTGATTCACTTGGTGAATGTTCTCCATGATGAAGGTATACAAAAGAATAATCAAAATCACATCAGCCTTAAATTTCAGCTTTGATGCACTGCAAGGGGCCATCTTGGCGTTAGACAGCAGGGTATTGCAATTAAAAAAATCCAACCTAGCACACCCAGAATGCAAGAACCAAGTTAAGAAGGACACCAAAGACCTAAACAAATGCTTGGGGGAGACATTGAAGAATCAAAGAGCCTATGATCAATGACTGAAAGTACCGGATCGTGGTGTCAGGTCGAAGAATCTACAAATCCGGGTATTCCCTTAAAATGAACGCAGGCTGGATCCTAGGCACCTACATAAGTGCGCTGATCAAAGAGAAGTCTGTAATTTCCACAGAGATCCTAACTGGAGGTATAAAGAGATGCCTTAAAGTCACCTACCCTGCCATCATGAAAAAGAGACATGGGTCCTGCCATCAGGTTATCCCCGTGACACAAGAACACAAAAGACCAAGCCCTGGGAGCAGTCAAGACAGCCCCCCATCTATTTCTTTTTGGATGTAGACCAAATAATCATGAAATAAAGGAAGAAACGCATACTGCTCCAACAAGAATTTGAGCCTAAAGTAGCACAAGTGACGATTCTCCATCCAGCCAGGATCAGAGTAATGAAAGGTGCCAAGAGATGCTTCTCCTGGAGCAGAATAAATCCCTGAAAACTCCTGGACACATTGCAAAACGGGGCAGCCTAAACCCCCATAAACATATCTACTTTGTGGCGAATGTAGAAAGGCATTCCCATATTTGTCAAGCGTGAGAGTGTTTTAGAAAAATCCTAAATATCATGTTTCATGGAAGGACTCATTAGATTAGCTTTAATACTCATCTGATAAATTTTAGAAATGAGATGTGGTCTAAGGCCTCAGTGAAAACACATGTGGCCAAGTAATACATATTATTTAGAGCAAGTGTACTGATAATGCACATTCACATAAGCATTACTACAGTGCAAACATCACATTTTATGCTATTACCACATCACATTGCAAGCAGCATGATAAAACATTGCTAAGAATCTCAGGGAATATATGTAATAGTGTCTTGACAGAAGATAACAACTCTGCTGAAATTAAGCAGGCCTATTGAATGTGATAGTCTCTCAACCCATAGATTTAATTCCTATTTTCTATATCTGGTCAAGTATTTTTGTTTAAAACTACTACACATGAGACAAGGTGGTGATTTTTACTGTCCCTGCACGGTCTGTTAAATGAAAAAGAATTCACGGAGCAACTACGATGTGCGCGTTTTTCCTTGATCAATTGGACGAGTGCTGCTGGAATATATATATTACCTACTGGCGGTCGCCAGTAGGTAGTCATAGTTATAGTTAGAACCTAGTATCCATAGGAATAGCGTTTTTTGATTTGCCAATAACTTTGGCGCCGTTTGACGAATCTTCACGAATTTTTCAAAACGAATTGTTCACTAAGCTCAGCTCCTATCTTGAACGTTTCGGGGTGATTCGTCAAGGGGGGGCCGAGAATAAAGGGGGGACCCAAAACGTGTTTTCTCCGTGTTAATTTCCATAGGAAAGTTTAGACACGGCTACAGCCTGAACTGCTGAGCGGAATTACACCAAATTTGGCAGAGAGATAGCTCTTGGTCCAGAAAGTATGCTTTTTTTTTTTTTAACGGTGTAATTCCGTGCAGTAGTTTGTGAGATATTTAAAGATTTACAGATATCGATATTTGAGAAGTGTGAGATCTGATTGGCTGAGCCCTCCCGAGCACGAGCTTGTCTCTGATTGGCTGCCAACACTTAAAACCAGGAAGTGTTGGCAGCCATCTTGTGACTCGGTACCGAGGGAGAAGGAAAAAGGTGAGTAAAACATTAAAAAGAAGAAAAGGGGGCAGGGTAAAAACACCCTAACCCCCTAGGCCTGCTCAGGGGGTCCCCCAATAAAAGCATTTTTTTTTTCATTTTCGGCCGTAGTCTCGCCGGGTGCGCGAACCCGGTCGAAAATGATAATAAAAAGAAGCGCGGGCTCCCGCGCTTCGTTTTTTAGAGCCCCCGGGTGGGCCAGGTCCCGGGGGCAATGCTTATTTATGTAGCGGGGGCCCGCGGGTGCCCCTGCAGCACCGGGGACCGCCACCTCCCCGGGGCTTAATAGTTTATGCGCGGGGGCACGCGGCCCCCCTGCAGCCCCGGGGACCGCCACCTACCCGGGGCTTATATTTAAAATGCATGGAGGGGCTCCTGCCCCCCCACGCTGCCCCGGGGACCGCCACTTCCCCAGGGCAATCCTTATTAATGTGCAGGGGGCCTCGCGGGCCCCCCAAGCCCTGGGGACCGCCATTTCCCCGGGGCTTAAAATAAAACAAATGAAGTGTGGGGGGCTCCTGCCCCCCCCACACTGCCCCAGGGACCACCACCTCCCCGGGGCACTCTTTAATTAAATGCGGGGGTCCGTCGCGGACCCCTGAGCCCCGGGTACCACCACCACCTCCCCGGGGCTTTAAACAGTAAGGGAGGGGGGCTGCGCGGCCCCCCCTCCTGGAGCCCTTGAAGGCCCTGGGGACCGCCACACCCCAGGGCCAGCTCCTGCAATGTCCCGGGGTGCCCACCCCCGGGACATTGCGGTTTGCTATGGCAGGGCGGGAGCATGGCTCCCGCCGCCCTGCCATAGCAAACTCCTGCTTTGGTTTTTGGAAGCGAGAGCAGGAAAACCAAAGCAGATTGCTTTTGCACAAAGGGAGCTGCATGTCAGCAGCTCCCCTTGTGAAAAAGCAATGCCGGCTCCCGCAGGAGGCGGCAGGGACCGTGGGGGCACTGGGGCTCCCCCCCACGGTCCCAAACGGTGAGGCCAGGCCCCGGGGGATGGGGTCCCTGGGGCCAGAAGTGGCCCGGGAGGGGGGCCACTCGGCCCCTCTCCCATTTAAATAAAAAAAAAAACGGCAGGCCGGCCCCGGGGGATGGGGTCCCCGGGGCCAATAGTGGCCTAGGGAAGGGTGGGCCACGCGTCCCCCCCTTCCCAATTGTTAAATTTTGAAAAGGAGGCCATGCCCTGGGGATGGGGTCCCCGGGGCCAAAATTGGCCTCGGGAGGGGGGGCCGCGCGGCCCCCTTCCCATTTGTTTTGTTTTTTATAACAAAGGGGTCAGGCCCTGGGGGATGGGGTACCCAGGGCCCCAAAAATAGTACAAGAAGGGGGGCCACACAGCACCCCTTCTAAAACAATATTAAAATTAAAAAACGGCATCTCGCCGGAGGCCCCGCCCTCTCCCTGCAACACTCTGCAAACGCGCCTCATGGCGCGTCGTAAGTTGGGGAATTAAGTCCCCTTGAATACTGAGGGTCCCTGGGGGCCAACTAGCCCACCAGGTATCCCCAGTAAGCGCCAGAGAGCTAAATTACAGAGAGGTGGTCCGAGGCCACGCCCCTTTTTACACCACTCTGCAAACGCGCCTCTTGGCGCACTGCTGGTGGGGTGATGAGGTCCTCTTGTGTCCTGAGGACCTCAAGACACAAGTGAACTTCATCCCCCGAGCAGCAGTGCGCCAGGAGGCGCGTTTGCAGAGTGGTGTAAAAAAGGGGCGTGGCCTCGGACCACTCTCAGCAATCCAGCTGTGTGGGGCTTACTGGAGGTACCTGGTGGCCTAGTTGGCCCCCAGGGACCCTCAGGATTCAAGGGGAGTTAATCCCCCAACCCAGAACGCGCCAGGAGGCGCGTCTGCAGAGTGGTGTAGGAAAGGGGGCGTGGCCTGGTATGAGAAGTTAGCAATCCTACTGTGAGGGACTTACTGGAGGTAATAAGAGGGGTAGTTGGCCCCCAAGGTTGACGTTGGGGGCTAACTACCCCTCCTGTTACCTCCAGTAAATCCCACACAGTGGGATTGCTAAAAGGTTTTCGGAGGCCACGCTCACCTTTCTACACCACTCTGCAAACGCGACTGCTATGTTATAGTTAGAAATTAGCATTTAAAAAACCTTAGAAATTCACTGAAAAAAACATAGGTTTCAGGGACGTTATAGTTAGAAATTAGCATTTAAAAAACCTTAGAAATTCACTGAAAAAAACACAGGTTTCAGGGACGTTATAGTTAGAAATTAGCATTTAAAAAACCTTAGAAATTCACTGAAAAAAACATAGGTTGCAGGGATGTTATAGTTAGTTGGACATTTCATTCGTATAAAACCAGAGAAATTTGGCTGTTATAGTTAGTAGAGCTAACTAACTCGCGTCCCCGCAATGCACTGCTGATGACGTCACATATTACATCACTCATGACATGCTCAGTGACATCACTCATGACATCTCAAATGACATCACTGATGACATCACTGATGAGATCATCCATGTGATCATCTGATGCACATCCTCACACCCTAATAAAACCTTTCATACACCCACTCTAAAATACAGACTACCAATATCGAAACCATAGACATACCAATAGCAGTACATACCCGCTCAGTGATTCATACGTCTACACACACATCCACCCACTAACCCATACAGTCACTCATACACGCAGTCATTCATCAATACAGCCACTGATATATCCACTCATACACCCATATAGACACTCACACACTGCCACTCACCCAAAGAGTTACTCAAAAACCTAGTCAGTCACCCAAAGAATTAATTACACTGCCATTTACTCACCTATACAGTTATACACACACCACATCACTTATTCATACAGACACGTACTGTCTTCAACAATTACTGACATAAGCACACTTATCCATGCAGCCACTGTCACAATCACTCACTGTTACATATACTCACTTATATAATCCAACACTCACAAATACTGCCTTTCACATATGTAGTTACTTACACATATACCACTAACACATCCATTCACTCACCAACACAGCTATACGTACACTCACTCACCGATACACTACCTAACACACGCACTCATAAATGCATACACCCAATGAATCACCCACTCACACATCCATGCAGGGAGTCACACACACCCCCCACCCACACAGACACTCAGGCACCCATACAGTTTCTCAGACAACCAATCATTCTTCAATATACCTTGGCATATATAGATATAACGTTCTTGAAATTTTTAGAAACTCAGTCACTGGATGATGTCATCAGTGATGTCATGAGTGATGTCATTTGAGATGTCATCAGTGATGTCATGAGTGATGTCACTGAGCAGGTCATGAGTGATGTAATATGTGACGTCATCAGCAGTGCATTGCGGGGGCACGAGTTATAGTTAGCTCTACTAACTATAACAGCCGAATTTCTCTGGTTTTATACAAGTGAAATGTCCAACTAACTATAACGACCCTGCAACCTATGGTTTTTTATATATATATATATATATATATATATATATATATATATATATATATATATATATATATTACAAAATCCCTCCATCCAAGAAGCAGATAGGCCACACAGCGAGGTTCCAAGCTTTCATTTATTTAAAAAGACGGCATAACACGTTTCAGCATACACATATCTCCAAAGCACAAAATCGCTTAGCCTGAGCCTCTTTGTTCACGGTGAGTTCGCGGGGTAGCGAACCCCTACAGCTTCATCAACAGTGCTCCCCTCTATGAATGACAAAACACACCGCAGCTCATATGCTTTCACAAGTGTGATTTAATTTAAATACAGCAACATACTCAACGTGTTTCGGAGCCCTTGGCTCCTTGTTCACGAGTCGAACTCATGAACAAGGAGCTGAGGGCTCCAAAACGCATTGAGTACGTTGCTGCATTTAATTAAATCACGCTTGTGAAAGCACATGAGCCGCGGTGTGTTTTGTCGTTCATAGAGCGAAGCACTGTTGATGGATATATATTTCTTTTTTTTCTTCTTCTTTTTTTTCTTCACTGTTCCTGTCCCACTAATCCAAAGATGACACACGGCACTGCAGACTCTGGTATGTTGTCACTTCTTCATTATTAATTTAGATTCAACACCATAGCGCAACCAAACAGACGGACCGTCTACGCGTTTGGGCACCCTGCCTTCTACTGGACTTGCTCAGCTAACTATAACTGTTGAATTTCACTGGTTTTGTACGAGTGAAACCTAATCATAACTATAACGTCTCGGTAGCCTTTGTTTTTTTCAGTGAATTTCAAAGTTTAAAAAAAAATTCCATTGCCTAAATAGAAAGTCCCTGTAACCTTTGTTTTTTTGCAGTGAATTTGTGAGGTTTTTTTAAATGCTAATTCCCAATTATAACGTCCCTGTAACCTTTGTTTTTTTCAGTAAATTTCCATGTTTTTTTAAGTAGTAGTCACGTTTGCAGAGTGGTGGAGAAAGGGGGCTGAGCCTCCAACCAGCTCTCAGGAATCCCGCTGTGTAGGACTTACAGGAGGTATCAGGAGGGCTTCTTGGCCCCAAGGTCCTTCAGGAGTAAAGTGGACTTCATCCCCCAACAGGAAACAGTCGGAACACTGCAGCCTCAGGCATGCATGTTCCAACTACGCAAGTGCAACCACGCATGCCTTAACCATGCATATACATGTCTTAACCACGCATATGCATGATTACGGCAGTGCCCGGTCTAGCAGCTGCTGTGGAGAAGGCGGTAGCAGCAAGTTGCCAGGAAGAGAGCCAGAGGACGCAATGAGGTAAGTGGAGCTGGGCTGGGGGAGGTCGGGTAGTTTTAGGGACAGCGCGGGGTCGGGGTAGTGTACGTAAAGGGGCAGGGTTTTAGGCCTCTGGGCAGGGGGAGGGGAATGGGTAGTCAGGGTAGTTTTTAGGGCTGGGGGGGTCGGGGTAGGTCTCAGGGCAGTGGAAGGGGTTGGGGTAGTTTTAGGGACAGCGCAGGGGATGGGGGGGTTGGGGTAGTGTATGTTAAAGGGCAGGGTTTTAGGCCTCAGGGCAGGGACGGGGAATGGGTAGACAGGATCGTTTTTAGGGCTGGGGGTTCTTGTAGGTCTCAGGGCAGTGAAGGGGTTGGGGTCGTTTTAGGGACAGCGCGTGGTGGGGGGGTTGGGGTAGTGGCGACCTTAGACACGCATACCCCCTTACCATTCATGCCTTTACCACGAAATTTCGTGGTAAAGGCATGCGTGGTAAAGGAATGCGTGGTTAAGATGCATTTGTGGTTTGGGCTGCGTTACAGAGGCACGCGTGGTTTAGCCATCTGTGCCTCTATCATACAACTTCCCCCAACCAGTAGTGCACCAGGAGGGCATTTACAGAGTGGTGGAGAAAGGGGGCATGGCCTGTGAAGACCTCTTAGCAATCCCGCTGTGTGCTACTTACTGCAGGTAACAGGAGGGGTAGTAGAACTATCCCTCCTGTTACCTCCAGGAAGTCCCACACAGCAGGACTGCTGAGTGGTTGTCGGAGGCCACACCCCTTTCTCCACCACTCTGCAAATGTGCGTCCTGGCGCAATACTAGTAGGGGGATGAAGTCCCCTTGGCTATTGAGGGTCCTTGGGCAGCCAATCAGATCTCAGCAGATGATCGGGAGGGGTCGCTATCCACCGCGTCCCTATATATACAACTGGAATTTTTTTTATTTCTCCACAGCTACTGCACGGATTTACACCAGATCAGAAAAAGACACTTCCTTGGACCAACATCTAGGTGGGAAAAATTTAAAGTGCAGAAAAATGTTCTACAAAAATGTTCGTAATAAGGAACATTTTTCTGCACTATAAATTTCTCCCATTTAAAACAAATGGCTGTATTTTTCAGTTATAAATATGACAGGGTGTCTAGCAGCCACTGGGAGCAAGATTCCTACTGTGTGTAAATGCGACACTTTGAAATGGGAGAAAATTCAACTGAAGAGTTAACTTTATGTTTATATGCATTACATAAAACTCTACATTTTTTTATTTTCTCCCATGTCAAAGTGTCTTTACAAACAGCAGGCATATTATTCCTAGTGGCCTGTAGACATGGTGCCATATTTATTACAGAAAAATAGTCATTTGTTTAAATCTGAAGAATTTAAAGTGAAGAAACATGCTTCATGAAACATTAGGACTTAATTGGCTTAATTGAAAGTAGAAAAAAACATTAGGACAATGTGTCATAGAATCATTTTTCTTTACTCTACATTTCTCCCATTTAAAAGAAAATTACTGTATCTTTCAGTTCTAAATATGACACTGTGTCTACCAGGCACTGGGAGAAAGATGCCTGCTATTTGTAAATGTGACACTTTGAAAAGGGAGAAAATTAGAATGAAGAGTTGATTTAATCGTTAACTCTTCATTTGAATTTTCTCTCATTTAATAGCATTCAGAAATATAAATTTGTTTTCATGCTCCAAATTAGAGTTGAGAACAACTTTTATTTAAGAGTTAAATACCTCAGTGCTTCAGTTCAGAGCCTCTGTGGCCCATATAGGTCATAAATCTGAGTGGAGCACTGCTCATTATCAGGCTCTGCTATCTGCAGCCTAATAATAATGTAAAATAAACATAGCCTTCCCTTAACTTTAAAAGGAAAACTCAACACTGATTTATTGCAGTTCTTAGTTAAAAATGAACTTAAGGCTGGGAGTTACTCTGAAGGTTTCTGCTAGCAACTGGTAGCTAACAATCAACTGTTTTGAGACACCCGACATATATATTCAATGAAAATACCAAAGGTTACAGGGACATTATAGTTGGGAAATAGAATTAAAAAAAACTTAAAAATTCACTGAAAAAAAACAAAGGTTACAGGGATGTTATAGTTAGGCTCATATTTCACTCGTACAAGACTAGAGAAATTCAGCAGTTATAGTTCCCTGAGCTAACCAGAACTTATGCCCCTGCAATGCACTGCTTATGACCTCACATATGACATCACTTAAAACATGGTCAGCGACATCACTGATGACCTCTCAAATGACATCACTGATGAAATCATCCAGTGAGTATAAGTGTTTTCTAAGAGTTTAGGAGTGTTAAACATATATACTAAACTACCACAAAAAGTTAAATTAGTATAGTAGGTGTACTACTGAGTGATACTACTTCTGAAATATATTATGTGAGGAGCTGTGTGACTGTGTGTTACCGTGTGTGAGTGGGTGTCTGTATGGGTGTGCGAGTGGGTGTATGAGTGGCTGTATGTGTTTATAAGTGGGTGTATAAGTAGCTGTGTGGGTGAGTGGCTGTACTGGTGAGTGAGTGGGTGTGTCTGGCTATATGGGTGAGAGTCGCTGAATGGGTAGGTAAGTGGGTGTGTGAGTGACTGGGTGAGTGAGTGGGTGTCTGAATGGCTCTATGAGCGAGTGACTGGGTGTGCAAGTGGCTGTATGGGTAAGTGAGTGGTTTGAGTGGGTGTTTGGTTAAGTGAGTTGGTGTGTGAGTGGATGTATTGGGGAGTGTTTCTCTGTGTGAATGGCTGTATGGGTGAGTGAGTGGATGTGGGAGTGCTTGTATGGACGTGTGAAGGGGCATGTTAGTGGTTGTGTGGGAGAGAGTGTGAGTGCTTGTATGGGTGAGTGAGTGGCTGTGTTGAGAGGCTGTATGGGTGAGTGGGTGGGTGTGTGAGTGGCTGGATAGGTGAACAAGTGGGTATGAGTTGTTATATGGGTACATATGTGGCTGTGTGAGTGGCTGTATAGGTGAGTGACAGGTTGTATGAGTAGCTGTATGGGTGAATGAGTGGTTGCATGAGTGGCTGAGTGGGTGTGTGAGTGCCTGTATAGGTGAGTTAGTCGGTATGCGAGTGGCTCTATGGTTGAGTGAGTAGTTGTGTGAGTGCTTGTATGGGTCTGTGAATGGGTATGTGAGTGGTTGTGAGGGTGTGCGAGTGGGTGTATAGAGGTTGTATTCAGTATGAATGAGTGTATGAGTGGTTGCGTGGATGATGTCATCAGTGATGTTATCAGTGATGTCACTGACAATGTCATGAGTGATGTAATATGGGAGGTCATAAGCAGTGCATTCCTTGGCCGTAAGTTACAGTGAGCTCAGGTTACTATAGCTGCTGAATTTCTCTGTTTTTTTATGAGTGAAATGTGAGCCTAACCATAACGTCCTGAGCCTAACTATAACGTCCCTGTATCCTTTGTTTTTTTTGTGTGAATTTCACAGTTTTAAAATTTTTTATTTTCCAACTGTAACCTATAACCTTTGAGTCTCAGTGGCTGTATAGGTAGGCTAATGGGGTGTGAGTCTCGGAGTAGGTGAGTGAGTGTCTGAGTGGGTCTGTGAGTGGTTGTGAGTCTGGGAGTGGGTCAGTGAGTGGGTCCATAAGTGTCTGAGTGAGTTTGGGAGTGGGTGCACTAGTCTCCGAGTGTATCTGTGAGTGTGTGTGTCTCTCTCATTGGTTCTGCTGCTCATTCTGCCCATTATTATGCCTCTTTCTGCTCACTCCTGACCTTAATTCTGCCTCTTTCTGCTTGTTTCTGACCTTTATTCTGCCTCTTGCTGCTCGTTTCTGACCTCTATTTTGTCTCTTTGTGCTCGTTTCTGACCTCTATTCTGCCTCTTTCTCCTGTGCTGACCTTTATTTTGCCTCTTTCTGCTCGTTTCTCACCTTTATTTTGCCGCTTTCTGGTCGCTGCCGGTCTTTATTTTGCTTCTCTCTGCTCGTTTCTCACCTTTATTTTGCCTCTTGCTGCTGGTTTCTGACCTCTGTTTCATGGACGGCAATTCACCAAAATGCCAGGGGTAGCGGAGGTGAAATTGCACGCCATTTGACCTTTATTTTGACTCATACACACATCGCTTACACATACTAACACAATCCCATACTCTGCGCACATAAACACACTCTCACCCGCAAGCATGCATATAACATACATTTATCAGCATTTTTTACTTACCTTAGCTTCCAGATAGGGTCATATACCAGCTAATGTACTCCATAGTGTATTACACTAATACTGAATAATATTATTCACTATTTGTATAATAAAAAAATTGACAGAAACCAGGCAAGTGGAGCTCCAACCAGCGTCCATTAGGAAGAGCTGCCCCTGTGTTCCAAGCACTGATTTTGCCACCTCTGAAGCCAGGGATCACAAAAGCAGAGCCAGGGGTAGCAAGGAGCAAGCCAGGGGTCACATCTGTGACCCCTGGCGCCCCTAAATGACACCCAAGCTCTATTTTGCTTCTTTCTGCTAATTTCTGACCTTTACTCTGGCTCTTGCTGCTCGTTTCTGACCCTTATTTTGCCTCTTTCTACTAGTTTCTGACCTTTATTCTGCCTCTTTCTGCTCGTTGCCGACCTTTATTTTGCTTCTTTCTGTTTGTTTCTCACTTTTATTTTGCCTCTTTCTGCTCATTTCTCACCTTTATTTTGCCTCTTTCTGCTCGTTTCTCACCTTTATTTTGCCTCTTTCTGCTCATTGCTGACCACTATTTGCCACTTTCTGCTCGTTGCTGACCTTTTTGCTTTCCCCAGGACTGTGGGGGGAGCCTCAAGACCCCCGCGGTCCCTGTCGGCTCCCTGCCTGCGGGAGCTGGCATTGCTGCTGCTTGGAGGGAGCTGCTGAAAAGACAGCTCCCTCCACTTTGACTGCTCTCGCCCGCTGGAACCGGAGTGTTTGCTTTAGCTTAGCAGGAGCTGTCACAGCTCCCGCCAAGCTAATGCAAACAGCTAAGTCCTGGGGGTGGTAACGCCAGGACATAGCAGAAGCCGGCCCCGGGGGGTTGGCGGTCCCCAGAGCCATGTATGACTCCAAGAGGGGGGCAGCGCAGACCTCCTCCATTACTTTTCAGGGCCGGTCCTAGGGAAGTGGTGGTCGCTGGGCCCTATGTGGCCTGGGAGAGGGGGGCAACACGGGCTCTCTTCCATTTAAAAAAAAAATTATTTGGTCCCGTGGAGGTGGTGGTCCCGAGGGGGGGGGGTCCACAGCCCCCCCATTAGGTGTTTTTTTAGCCCCAGGGAGGCATTGATCCACAGCGCTTAGAGAGCCCATGGAGGTGGGCCCTGTGCACCCCTCCTTTTTAACCAATAAAGCCCCAGGGAGGTGGTGATTCCTGAGGCTCAATGAGCCTCAGGAGGGGAGCCCCAT
Source organism: Calotriton arnoldi (assembly GCA_963921515.1). NCBI lineage: Eukaryota > Metazoa > Chordata > Amphibia > Caudata > Salamandridae > Calotriton > Calotriton arnoldi. Next base: position 433,391 of record CAWUFW010011460.1, read on the forward strand.
GCGCGCCTCCTCCTTTTTCAAAAAATGCCCCCAAGACCTGGCCCACCAGGGAACTGTATTCAAAACAAGCGCGGGAGCCCGCGCTGGTTTTAAAAAAAATAAATAAATTGCTGCCGATTAGCGGCTCCGTCGCGTTGTGGATGCCAATTTTTGTGCAAAAGTGTTTTTTGGCCCTGTCGAGGTCACTCTGGTACCCCATGACCAGACCTAAAGGGTCAGGGTATTCCTACCCTGCCCCCTTTTCTTTTTTTAAAACATTTTTTGTGGGAACCGGCTGGGGCAGAGTCCCAAACTGGCTGTCAACACTTCCTGGTTTAAGTGTTGGCAGCCAATCAGATCTCAGCACTAGATCTGGAAGGTTTGCAAAGGGTTAGAAGGCCCTCGATATTTTTCTTTCAATAACTCAAAACCTACTGAACAGATTTACAACAAATAACAAAATGCACTCTTTCTGGACCAAGCGCTACCTATCTGCCAAATTTGGTGTAATTCTGTCCAGCGGTTCGGGATGTAGTTGTGCTCAAAATCCCTATGGGAATTAATTAACATGAGAAATGCACTTTTTTGCCCCCCCCCCTTTTTTTCGTCCCCCGCCTTGACGGATCACCCCGAAAATTTGGATGCACAACAAGAATCACTGGTGCTCTTTTTTGGGGAAATTTCCGGAAGATTTGTCAAACAGTGCAAAAGATATAGGCAAGTCAAAGAACGCTTTTCCAATGGAAACATGGTCCTAAATATAACACCCTACTGGTGACGGCCAGTGGCACACATATATATATATATATATATATATATATATATATATATACATATATACATATATACATATATATATATATATATATATACATACACACACATATATATATATATATTATATATTATATATATTTTATATATAAATATATAAGTAAAATGAAATTAATGAAAATACATTTGATGCACCCACCCAAGAAAAGAGTCTATGGAACCAACTTCAAGCAAAGAGAATATGGATCTACTAACAGGAAAAGAGCTAGAGATGCTTATGACATTAGGAGAATTGGAAGAACTCTCGAATCAAGATACAGAAATATTGAAACATAAAACCATGACAGAATTCCGTGAAGAAGTAGGAATCTCGCAAAAAGTGGGCCCAGCAATTTGAAAATGAGATCACGTTTCATTCCACAAACTCCACACGACGCAATTGATACATTTCAAGAAATTGTAATTGATGAATTGAAAAGATTACAAGCGGTAGGCCCCATTCTAACCAAAAATAACCTTACACGAGAGCAATGAAAAGCAGTAATGGATCTAAAAAATGATGAAACTGTAATAATTAAACCCGCGGACAAAGGCGGAAACGTGGTGTTAATCAACAAAGACCAGTACCACAAAGAAGCATTAAGACAATTATCTGTGGAGGAATGCTACAAAGTCATCACAAGATCCACCTATGAGGAGAGCATACAAAATTTCCATAAACTCATAATGAAACGGAGGACAAGGGGAATTCTGGAAGAACGGGACTTTCAATTTATACACTGTGAATATCCTGAGTTACCCACCATCTTCCAAAGGTCCACAAGAGTATAGAGGATCCTCTGGGACGTCCAATTGTATCTTCGAAAAATAGCCTACTAGAGAACGCATCAGAATACATAGACTGTTTTCTTAATCCTACTGTAAAAGACTTAAGTTCATATGTGAAAGACACAAAAGATTTTCTGCGGATTGTGACAGACATTCAGTGGGACCCAAACATGCTTCTAATAACATTAGATATAATGAGTCTCTATACAAGTATTTCCCATGACAAGGGACTAGCAGCCATACAATTGTTCCTGAACAGAAGAGCCCTTAAATACCGGGAACATAATGAAATGTTGTTGGAACTAATACATTTCTACTTGCATAATAACATCTTCCTATTTTCAGGAGAGCTCTACCGACAACAACAAGGAACTGCCATGGGCACGTGCTTCACCCCCAGCTACGCAAATCTTTTCGTGGGCTGGTGGGAGAAGCACATGGCCTGGGCAGATGCAAATGAAAAATGGCTGGAAAACATAATTCTCTGGGCTCATTATATTGACGACCTTTTTATTATTTGGAGGGGCACTCAACAAGAGGCAATGAATTACATCACAAGCCTGAACAAGAATGATTTGAATTTGAAATTTACTGAATGTATCAGCAGTACACAAGTACCATATTTGGACCTCATGGTTTACATTAAAGATAATACATTGCAAACCACATTATATCGTAAACCAAAGCAGGGAACAGCACACTGCACGCAGCGCAGGCAGCTTTCATCCCCAGAGTGTGATCAGCAGTGAGTTACTGTGTATCAAACGTAATTGCTCAACGGATGAGGAATATGTAAAATCTAAAGACCTGGCTCTAAATACATTTAGAGAAAGAGGATACACAGAGGGAATGCTTCAAGAGGCAGTCAGAAAGTCAGATGATATACAAAGGCAGGAACTCCTAATGGAAAAAGAGAAAACGGTAGGAGATAGACAAGAAGATCATAAAATAAGAATGATAACAGACTACACGACCAGTTCGCCAGAGGTATACCAAATATTTCGTAGAAACTTGAGAATTCTCAGTAGTGATAACATCTTAGGTCCATACATTCCATCATCCCTTCTTATCACATATAGAAGAGGCTCTGCTTTAAAAGACAATCTGGTCAGGAACAGCCACTACATAGCAAGTCAGAGGAAGAGAGATATGGTTACATGATTCTATCCTTGCATCAGATGCAAGGCATGTAAAAACAGCCATAAGGTACGAGATTTCCAAATACCTGGCAGGGAAACAAAGAAAAAAATCAATAAGATGCTGAATTGCAACTCTGACTACACCGTTTACTGTCTTTCCTGCCCTTGCGGGAAACAGTATGTCGGTAGTACAATACATCCGACTAAAAAAAGAGTGCTAGAGCACATGTGGGCGATCAAGAATAAAAGTCGCACGTATCCCGTGGCCTGCCTCTTTGAAGAAAATCACAAAAGTAATCCTAACCTACTCAAATTCTTCTGCTTGCACCAAGTACCGAGAGAAGAAAGGGGAGGAGATAGAACAAAGAAAGTTGGGAAACTTGAGTCAAATTCCATCATTGAACTGCCAACAAAGAATCTGAGAGGACTCAATAATGAAGAGGAATTATGAGTACATATTTAATATGACAATATAAAATTTACCTGTAAGAGCCCTGGATTCAAAATTAAATGACCTTTGCCCCTTGGAAGTCATATAGAAAGACCCGAGCTAAGTAATTGTCCCAAAGAGAATAAGTGCGATTCAATAATTTAAAATTAGTGCTCATTTTTTTCAAGTTAATTCCTATAAGCTGCTACACTCTGTTTGCCCATTCAGGGCTCAATTGAACAATGCTGAATAATATCAGTAATGTTGTACTGTTGCATGAATTTTTATTAATATATGAATTGACATTATAAATATCAATGGGAATTGATACATTTGCACAACTGTAATTTCATTGAATATTATATGGTTTGGGCCTTATTTGAACATAAAATAACGTGTTCTGAACTTTGAACCATTGTAAGATGGCAGACGGAAAAACATACCTGTGTGAATCTTTTAAGGCCTTCCTTATTTGATTTCCTTGAAAATGAATTGCTTTCCTCTTCTGTTTACTTTAAATAATGAACTGAAACTAAGCCACACCGTCATTGATAAAGGACAATGTGCCGAAACGTGTCTGTTCGGTAGTTTTATCGTGCTGGCAATAAAGTATAGAAAAGAATCTTCCTGGTGTGCGCCTCAATTTTATGGTCGTCATGAGACCATCGTTGTGGAACATATATATTACCTACTGGCCGTCGCCAGTAGGTAGTTATAGTTAGGACCTAGTTTCCATAGGAAAAGCGTTTTTTAATTTGCCAATATCTTTGGCGCCATTTGACGAATCTTCGCGAAATTTTCAAAACTAATGGCCCGCTCCGGTCAGCTCCTGTCTTGAAGGTTTCGGGGTGATCGGTCAAGCGGGGGCCGAGAAAAAAAGAGGGGGGTCGCAAATCGCATTCTCTCCATGTTAATTTTCATAGCAACTTTTGTCGCGCCTACAGCCCGAACTAGTGAACGGAATTACACCAAATTTGGCAGAGAGGTAGCTCTTGGTCCAGAGTGCACTCTTTGCTTTAAATGGTGTATATCCGTTCAGTAGTTCCTGAGAAATTTAAAAATAAAAAATATCTATATCTGGTGAGCGAGGAGGATTCGCGAACCCTCCCGATCACGAGCTTCATTCTGATTGGCTGCCAACACTTCAAACCAAGAAGTGTTGGTAGCCATCTTGTGACTCAGTAAAACCGAGTCACAAGAAAACAGTAAAAAAAAAGATAAAAAACAAGAAAAGGGGGCAGGGTAGAAACACCCTGACCCCCTATGCCTGCTCAGGGGGTCCCACAGGGACCCCCAGGCCCAAAAAAAGCATTTTTTTTAAATTTCCGCCCGGAGTTGCACTGGGTGCGCGAATCTGGTAGAAATTGTTTTTAAAAAACGACGTGCTGTCTCCTGCGCTTCGTTTTTCTTAAGCCCCCGGGTGGGCCAGGTCCCGGGGCAATCCAAATTATTGTAGCGGGGGCCCACGCGGGCCCCCGCAGCCCTGGGGACCGCCACCTCCCCGGGGCATTTCTTATTATGGGGTGGGGGCCTCGCGGGCCCCCCCAAGCCCTGGGGACCGCCACCTCCCCGGGGTTATTATTAATAATACGTGCGGGGGGCTCGAGCCCCCCCCACACTGCCCGGGGACCACCACCTTTCCGGGGTTTTAAACGTGATGGGAGGGGGGCCGCGCGGCCCCCCTCCTGGAGCCCTAGATGGCCCTGGGGACCGCCACTCCCCAGGGCCGGCTCCAGCAATGTCCTGGGGGTGGGCAGTTTGCAATGACAGGGCGGGCCCGCCCTGTCATTGCAAACACTGCTTTGCTTCATGGAAGCGAGAGCAGGAATCCTGCTCTCGCTTCCACGAAGCAAAGCAGATTGCTTTTGGACAAGGGGAGCTGCATGTCAGCAGCTCCCCTTGTCCAAAATCAATGCCGGCTCCCGCAGGAGGCGGGGAGCCGGCTGGGACCGCGGGGCATTGGGGCTCCCCCTGCGGACCCCAACGTATGGCCAGGCCCCAGCGGATGGGGTCCCCGGAGCCATAATTGGCCTCAGGAGGGGGGCCACGCGGCCCCCCTCCAAAAAAAACCCATCAAAGCTGTCCAGGCCCCGGGGGATGGGGTCCCCGGGGCCAATAGTGACCCAGGGAAGGGGGGCCACATGGCCCCCCCTCTCGTATACATGTTTTTTTTTTTTTAAACGAGGCCAGGCCCCAGGGGATGGGGTCCCCGGGGACAAAAGTGGCCCAGGGAAGGGGGGCCACGCGGCCCCCTTCCCGTATAAATAATAAAAATTAAAATAGAAAACGAGGCCATGCCCCTGGGGATGGGGTCCCCGGAGCCAAAATCTGCCTCGGGAGGGGGGCCACGCGGCCCTTTTCCCTTTTTATTTTAAATTTTAAAAAAAAGGCTCATGCCCTGGGGGATGGGTTCCCCAGGGCCCAAAAATTAATGAGAGAAGGGGGGGCACACAGCCCCCCTTCTAAAAAAATAAATAAAAGAGAAGCCGGCATCTCTCTACACCACTGCACCACTCTGCAAATGCACCTCCTGGCACGTTCTGGGTTGGGGGATTAAGTCCCCTAGATTCTTAAGGGTCCTTAGGGGCCAACTAGCCCACCAGGTACCTCCAGTAAGCCCCACACAGTGGGATTGCTGAGAGGTGGTCCGAGGCCACGCCCCTTTTTACACCACTCTGGAAACGCGCCTCTTGGCGCACTGCTGGTGGGGCGATGAGGTCCTCGTGTCCTGAGGATCTCAGGACTGAAGTGGACTTTATCCCCCAAGCAGCAGTGCGCCAGGAGGCGTGTTTGCAGAGTGGTGTAAAAGGGGGGCGTGGCCTCGGACCACTCTCGGCAATCCAGCTGTGTGGGGCTTACTAAAGATAACAGGAGGGCTAGTTGGCCCCCAGGGACCCTCAGGAGGCAAGGGGACTTCATCCCCCAACCAAGAGCGCGCCAGAAGGCGCGTTTGCAGAGTGGTGGAGAAAGGGGGCGTGGCCTTGTCCATGTCTCAGCAATCCCACTATCTGGGGCTTACTGGAGGTGTCAGGTAGGCTAGTCGGCCCCCAAAGACCCCCAGCAGCAAAGGGGACTTTATCCCCCAACCCGTAGTGTGCCAGGATGCGCATGCAGAGTGGTGGAGAAAGTGGGGCATGGCCTCCGAAGACCTGTTAGCAATACCACTGTGTGGGACTTACTGGAGGTAATAGGAGGGGTAGTTGGCCCCCAAGGTTGTCCTTGGGGGCCAACTACCCCATCTATTACCTCCAGTAAGTCCCACACAGTGGTATTGCTAACAGGTCTTCGGAGGCCATGCCCCACTTTCTCCACCACTCTGCAGGCGCATCCTGGCACACTACGGGTTGGGGGATAAAGTCCACTTTACTCCTTGAAGCAGGGTCTAGTTTTTACCATATAGTGTTAAAATTGTCCACACTGCATTGAGCGTCTAGGAGGAAGTAGGCCCCATGCCCTCCTGTACTTTAGGAGAACAAAATTGGCCAAGAGTAGGAGTGGGGGCCGACTGGGACTTTCCACCTTTGTATTCTTCTGCTTTCTTATAAAAAGTTTCCGAAAAGTGACGCAAATCATTTTCGATAAATGTTCAATTTCATTATGATTTACGGTCAAACATCAAGTGACCTTTTGGTAAACTTTTGTAATGTAAGTGTCACTTCTGTGTTCCTAATATTTCCGAGAAGTGACCAAAGTGCATCATGTTCTGCGGTCAAAGCACCTGATAATGTCGTGATTCTGTGGTCAATAGTTCCTCATTAAAAGAGTATAAATGATCTGCTCTTCAGTCCATTCGACGGACTACCTCGCACAAATGAACCCTTGGGTCATGACGTGTGTGTGTGCCCCCTCAGCCATCTCCTCTAGCATCTTTGGCTGAGGCTATAATGCTTATTATATTTTGAAATTGTCTCTTTCTCTCTCCTCTGCATTGCCGTGATTTTTAAACTTACAAAATTGCATGATTTACTTTTTCGTCTAGGAAGGTGTCTCTGAAACTTGTTATCTTCTAGATTACACAATGCTATTTTTGATTAACAATGTGCCTTTGACATTCATTGTTCAAACTTGTTCTTCGAATAAAGTAAAGTGCCACTCTGACTCAGTTCCTGCATCTCACACGTGTGTTTCCTTATTTTAGATAGAGCACCCCTGCTCAAATTAAGCTGGTGTAGTGTACCCTAAAAAAACCCACCCTGCAACAGCTGGCGACCACTACGGCTGTGCCTACAGACTTTCCAGGCTGCAAGACAAGGAAATATTTCCCCTGTAGCGGCGGCCAGAGATTCCCCTTCGGTGCCTCTTCCTGCCTGACCAGCAACGCATTCCCGGGTAAGTCAAAGAATTTTTTTTCTCTTTGCCTTGTCCTGAGGAAAGCGTCTGGCTGTGGTAGGTCGTGCACTTGTGGGGGTAGTACTGCCCAAAGCCACAGTCCTTGCTCCCTGGTGTCTTGCCACGTAAAAGAACTCTTTAAAGTAACACACGTATGCAGGCGGTGAGCCAGGAGTTATTGTTAGATTTTGACTTATAAGGCTGTGGTTTTCCCGTGCACGGGGTTTCACGTTATATATTTCTCTTCATATCGCCTGTCTAAGATTAGATAGGGATCGCATGTTTCATTGGTCTGTCAGTGGGACATGGCAAGCGGGTAGATAGGACAAGTATGTGTCAGGTCTCCTCATGCGTCTAGAAGACAAGCCAGTGTATCTTCTTCGATAACTGATGCGCAGCGGTCAAGCGCCTACTCTACTTAGAATAAGATAGGCAAGGGGAGTCGCGCTTGCGTCTCTCAGCTCTTGCGGGTTCTGAAAGGGTCAGGACTCCAAAAAGTATTCGTCAAGTTCACGTCTTGTGGGTGACAAGGGAGGTTTTAGCGACAGCAGGTATTAGAAATCTCCAGCTTTTGCAAGTGATCGTCAGTATATACCTTTCATTACTGGCAAGACAGTTAAAATGGCTAACAATAAATAAGCTTTGTTATATTATCGCTTTAAATATGAATGTGTTTTTAAAAATGCGTAGCACATTAAAGGGAAGTTCTTGCCTTTCAACGGCATCCCTTTGTGGCTTCCTGTTCTTCTTGTGTAAAGCCAACGTCAATGCTCTTACGAATTTGTTCGTCCTTTCTATTTTCTGGTAACATTGAAATGCACTGTTTTGTTCTCTAAGTAATTCTAAAAGACTGGTCCACTTTCTTACACCATGTTTGCATGATTGCTCACGCGTGGTTTTTCTCTCTTCTCATTTTTCATTGACTTTGTTGCGGTTCTGTCTATAAAATAGGTGCCTGGTGCACCCATTACAATTGCGTTTCATTTGTTCATTTGTTTAGCGAGAAAAATAACTGGGTGTATAAATGCATATGTATATGTTGTGTGCATGTTGATTATATATGTGGCCGCTGTTAAACTTCCTGTTACATTGAGCACACCCTGCCACCTCCCGTCCCCTGCCCATTTCTTATTAGTACTAGTCTTTAAATAGTGCATTGTCACATTTAGTTTCCAAATAGCAGCCTTCACAACACTTAATGACTTTTAAGAACAATTTTCAATAGGCTCCCCTATTTAACTCATTACACCCTGAATAAAGTACATTCAGTTCCTTTACCATCACACCTCACGCTTCTCACCTCATCTTTCCTGCGTGCTTGGCCCCATAGTAATGGATCCTCCCACTTGACTATTCAGTCAAGTGGCAGATAGAGGGGGAGGAGGGATTTCGCAGGCATTTATTGACCACAACACACAGCTAACGTTTTACGTTTCTGGTCACTATTACGCCCTAGACTTGGCCCCAACTTCAAATGATAGGCCAGCCATTGGTTCCCTTCCAATACCAGATGACCTTCTCCTTCCCTTCCCTTCCCTCCCCCAATGAACAATGACATAATAAATTCAGGTCAAACACTGCAATGTCTTACTGGGCCCCGCTCATGATAGAAGCTGTAGTTCCAGGGCTGCCAGGTCAAATAAACGCACAATTCACACTGAAGCTTACACCAGCACAAAAAACTGCAGCACCAAGCAACTAAGCCCCAAATAATTTACTCATACCTGCGTCCAATTCAATAACAGCCCAAGCAGTAAAGAGTGTCACCCCTCCAGGCAGTAGCAGTGGCCCGAATGCAAGCACCGATCAAGGAAGTAAAGCCACAGAGCACACACAGCTAATAGAAAGGAGATTTTTGAAATTGTGGCTCATGCACAAGGAAGTTAGTGACACTGGGCTAAGAGCAACGTAAATATTGGAGCAGATGGTCATCATTAGACAGAAGAAAGGAATTAGCAAAATAAGAATGTTCTACTCTCCCGATTTCATGTGCACAGAACTAGGGAGAGAAGAGGGGAGACAAATTGATGGAATGGAATGCACACAAACACCAAATTTTCGTCTTGGATAACATATAACATTTCCTGGCCCTAAAGATTCAATGACACCTATCCCCTATCCACAACAATACGCTTCAAAATATAGGTCCGATACATTATTCTAGGCCCTTAGGAGCAAAAGACTAGAAAATACGGCGTATTACACAACATGCATGACACATAACGCACCTCAGTTGGGTCTGTGGGGGCCTGTGATTGACTTCATGGTCACAGGTTCAAATGCTACCAGGTCTACTCAGCCTTTCATCTTTCTGAGGTGGATAGATGCGGGGCCTGCTCAGCCCGTCATCATTCTGAGGTGGATAAAATGAGTACAATTGAGTTGGGGAACAATAAAGATCTGCTATTTAGCGCCAAAATACCCTTCTGAGTGAACATGCGCTTTACAAAAAACACGTTATGTTAAAGTAGGCTCTAGTTAGCATAACGTACAGTTAAACACAACACATGCTTTTTTGATGTTAGGAGGTATTGAAGGGTTAAACGATTTTCTCTTGGGCTGCCTTTATATTAATGCTCCTGGCTGGCCACAGATTCTGGGCGTTGAGCCAGGCAAGAAAGACATAATGCAATAGATTTCCTGTGGTTACAAACAGAACAGGAAACTTGAAAATAAATATATATATATATGTATACAGTTAGCAAAACACGAAGAGCTGTGCAAGTGTGTAAATGAATTAACAGTATTGAAAAAATATAGTTTTAGTGTATAAGTTTCCTGTCCCGTACAACAGATGTCAATTGCGTTGAGAAATATTATTGTTGTTTCAGGAAATAGTTTTAAAGAATGAATTGGTAGAGACTGATTCTCTTCCCCACCGTGGCAAACATGCCAAGGAGAACAAGAAAAATAAAATGCCTAGGATCACACAATTTGGTAAAGGGGGAAGTGGAGATTAAATACAGGGTTTCACGTTATGCAGTTTTGTGACTGAGGATATATATATATATATATCTATATCTATATCTATATCTATATATATATATATATATATATATATATATATATATATATATATAGATATATTTCGCTTCCCTATAACCACTGTACTAAAGAAAGACTACTGACTGACCACCTCTTTGCCTGGCATCAATTAAAAGAATTGTTCTGGGTTCGGTGTGGGCTTGGTTCGTGAATAAAAGAATTGAGCATAATGGCGCAGCACATCGGGCTTTGCTCACAGACTTCCCTCATTTTAAGTATATGAATTAGACCTCTCTAGAATTCGGTTTTAGGGTCCACTTTGGTACAGAGAACAGAGATCCGTAGGAATAGATTACCACAGATAGCCGCCACACCAACTTCCTCCACACACGCCCCAGTGCTAGGAAATTGAGGAAGTGCTAATATAAAGTATATTTCAATGTAGAAGGACAGTATGCATTAAGTAGCAATGCTCAGTATTGCACTATTGTCAGCATAAAATGTGTGTACATTTAAAAATGCCTTTAAAACTGCAGTTGCAGACTTTAGAGGTGGTTGCATATATTTTGCAGTTCAAACATCATGAGTTTATTTCCCAATTGTGTTACTGGGATGGAGATTATTAAGACGTTCCTATCTCCTGGGAACATTTATAGTACAATGTTTTGGTTCTTTTTCGCTTTCGGAGTTAATTGATGTTTCGACATTTTGCAACATTATTATTTTTGGGTTCTTCCCTACGTCCCCAAGAAGTGTACTAGGTTTTCTGTTTTCGGGATGTTTGCATACATATGCTCAATATTAATGTTTCCACCACCTCATGTCTGGTAAAAAAAAAAAAAAAAAAAAGAGGGGAGTACAACTAGATCCCCTAGATATTATCTATAGGCAGGCTGTAACAGGAAAAAATGTCATACCACAGGCCCTACTACAAGTTTCCCACACGTTTGGATCAAAGTTGGACCATGTGTCCACTGTGATATTCAAGCAGCAACAAATTTCAGCAATGCCTGAACGGACTGCTTAAAAATAAAATAAGAAAGTTAAGTGCCACAATTGAGGGAAAGAAAAAAAAAATAAACAAATAAATAATTAAGAAAAAATAAAAATAGTTTATTGCCCATGGATCACCCTGTTTTCACTCAGAAATATTCCAAGTTCTGATCACCACTTAACACCCCACCAGCTTGTCACTGGACGATCAATAAATACATCAGTTCCATCTACTAGGCCAAAAACAGATAATGAAAGTTCATCTGAGATTATGAATGCTGAAATATATGAATTTTTGTGTGCATTAACACGCGCTGCGCACTTCCTTTCTACTCAGGTATCCAAGAGGAAGGAGAAGGGCCCCATCAGTCCTGAGCTTCCGCCAATTCATCCTGGCACACTGATCTTTGTTCGAAAAACTGTCCGACGCTGGAAAGACCCCAAATTTGAAGGACATTTTAAAGTCATAGACTCTTCACCAACAGCTATCCGCATTGCCAAGAGGAAAGGATTAACGGAACAGACTTCAGGATCGACCCTGCACCCCCTCAACACTGAACGACGAACTAGAGGCGGGTAACTTGTTCCCATTGACTGTCCCAGAAGACGATGATCCTTTGGTGGTCTTTGGACTCAGCCGCTGCTACACAGAAGTGTCCTATGCGAAGCTATGTATTTGTATTCTACTATTTTATATTATTGTTGGAGTGGCACTCGCTATGTTTAACTGGTACGCTGTTATTGTCCAATGTTTTCATACAAAGGCTTGTATTTCACAAACTATTGAAGCTGCCAACACCACTATGTTTTTTGCAACACCACCCCTTCTACCAGCCACCACATATCCTGGAAAAGGCCCCCGTAGCAATACAATAGGTCCAAAGCCCCCTGACAGAAACATTAGCAACACACACACCAGTATGCGCCCTAGGTCCCAGACTCCTTCCCCGGTTGAAAATAATACAGAATGGGACAATACCATTGATCTGACACTACGCCCCCCACTGTTGTCTCGCCGACGCAGACAGGCCCTGCCAGCCTGGTTTCGTGACATCAATAGGGCCATAGTCTACTCCATCCTGCAACAACTGCAACACCACACGCGCCCACCCCAACTCCAGAATTCTGACGAGTCAGCAGGGGACCATGGGGTCCATAACTCCCTACTAGACAACATGTGGTATAAGGATATGACAACAGCTGGAAAGCAGATAACAAACGAATACTGCTATGTGTACATCCCCCATGCAGTAGGCACAGATAGACTGATTTTTCTAAGGGAAATACCACCACACACTGTAGAATATCTCCTACACCTGTTCCTCTACAGAATACAGGGGCAAGTTCAGATTATTGAGGCCAACTTCTCTGAGGTGTTGGTAAATAGAACAGTATGGGACCACACCCCAATGATGCATGAGGTTATCACTGACAATTCCAGAATAGAAGGGAAGGTAACTAAGATATTTTAGATAGGAGTTCCTGATGTCGACTTTAGTGTAGCTTTTGGTAGGAACAATGGGTTTATGATAACAGGATCACTATCCGACTGTCATGGCTCCTTGCCCCACTCCCCAAATTGCCCATGCCAAAATAGTATGCTTATTTGCACAAATTTACGTCCATGACAAATGGAGTGCCCCAGGTTACTTGAGATATAGAGCAGTGTCCTTAGGGCTACATAGGGTAGACTCAAATTATGAAGATGGGATAGACTGGATGTCTACTTGGGGTGGGGAGAAAATGTCCAAAATTATGAAAGGATTACAAATTAAAGTCACCTCTTCTCTGTCTTCTAGGAAATGGCACGGTACCTGTTGGGCGCAACTCTGGATGCAGTAGCACCATCTATAATTTGGACATGCAATATGGCACCTCCAGCCTAATGGACGTCTACTGGGCCTGCAGAGAACGTCTCTATCTCCAACAGCCTCCTCGATGGAGCAGCCTGTGCTCACTAGAACAGTGCACAAAGTCTCCCTGATCATTTTCAGCAGCCAATATCTCCCACATCCATGCCCATCTCTGGTCTGTTACCTTGCTCCACCGACATCGGCGGCATGCTGAGTACTATGAGTGGACATCATTCAAAGACATACCACATGAGTTCCGCCTATTGAACAGCGTCCAACTATCTTCAAAAAATATTAAGTGGAGGGTATGCGTTCGGATGGGGAGTCTGTGCTGTACATTGCTAACGATGAAGAAAATGGCTCCATCACCAAGGCCATCAAAGACTTGAACAACATAGAAAAGAAAATGATTGCTGGAGGAGGTACCATAGCAGACACAGCCACTGATTGGTTGAACTTTGACTAGATACCTTCATGGCTGTCTGCCCTCCTAAAAATTCTAGTACCGGTTTGCGGTGTGCTGTTGCTCCTCTGTTGTAGCGTTCAGTTGTTCTGTCATTTTGCTAAAAATACTGATAGTAAATTAGTAGGTATGAATTATGAAGGAATAGGGAACATTCATAAAGCCTATATATATAGGAAAAAGGATAGAACAGGGAATGGGGATAACTTAGCACTTATAGAAGTAGTAGAAGTCACAACAATAGGACTACACTAAATGCAGCCTGCTATAATTACCCAGTGCCAGGTCAATAGCCCCAAACGAACTAGTATATGCCATCTGAGATAGGATTTGAATATAGATCGACAATCACCTCCACAGACACCATATACATCCCTCATTGACATACTTAAAGGAGAGTATATAGAGTTAAGGAAGACGCAGGAGAGCCAATGTTCCAAATGTGCCAATGTTCCAATGTGAATGACACCCCTGGGATACACCACCTAAAAGGAGGGCGTGCAAGGTATGCTGTAAGAATTTTGTTCAAGAATGAACAAGAGGAGGGAATGAAGCAGGGTCTAGTGTTTACCATATATTGTTAAAATTGTCCACACTGCATTGAGCGTCTAGGAGGCAGTAGGCCCCATGCCCTCCTGTACTTTAGGAGAACAAAATTGGCCAAGAGTAGGAGTGGGGGCCGACTGGGCCAACTGGGACTTTCCACCTTTTGTATTCTTCTGCTTTCTTATAAAAGTTTCCGAGAAGTGACGCAAATCATTTTCGATAAATGTTCAATTTCATTATGATTTACGGTCAAACATCAAGTGACCTTTTGGTAAACTTTTGTAATGTAAGTGTCACTTCTGTGTGACCAAAGTGCGTCATGTTCTGCAGTCAAAGCACCCGATAATGTCGTGATTCTGTGGTCAATAGTTCCTCATTAAAAGAGTATAAATGATCTGCTCTTTAGTCCATTCGACGGACTACCTCGCACAAATGAACCTGTGGGTCATGACGTGTGTGTGGGTGCCCCCTCAGCCATCTTCTCTAGCATCTTCTCTAGCATCTTTGGCTGAGGCTATAATGCTTATTATATTTTGAAATTGTCTCTCTCTCCTCTGCATTGCCGTGATTTTTAAACTTACAAAACTGCATGATTTACTTTTTCATCTAGGAAGGTGTCTCTGAAACTTGTTATCTTCTAGATTACACGATGCTATTTTTGATTAACAATGTGCCTTTGACATTCATTGTTCAAACTTGTTCTTCGAATAAAGTAAAGCGCCACTCTGACTCAGTTCCTGCATCTCACACGTGCGTTTCCTTATTTTAGATAGAGCACCTCTGCTCAAATTAAGCTGGTGTAGTGCACCCTAAAAAAAAACCACCCTGCAACATCCTGAGGGACTTTGGGGGCCAAGAAGCCCTCCTGGTGCCTCCTGTAAGTCCTTCACAGCGGAATTCCTGAGCGCTGGTCGGAGGCCCAGCCTCCTTTCAGCACCACTCGGCAAACGCAACTACTACATTTTAGTTATAAATTAGCATTTAAAAAACCTTAGAAATTCACTGAAAAAACCATAGGTTTCAGGGACGTTATAATTAGTAATTAGCATTTAAAAAACCTTAGAAATTCACTGAAAAAAACCATAGGTTTCAGGGATGTTCTAGTTAGTACGACATTTCACTCGTACAAAACCAGAGAAATTCGGCCGTTATAGTTAGTTAAGCTAACTATAACTCGCACCCCCGCAATGCACTGCTGATGACGTTACATATTACATCACTCATGACATGGTCAGTGACATCACTGATGACATCACTGATGACATCTCAAATGACATCACTGATGACATCATCCGGTTAATATCGGATGCGCCTCCTCACACCCTAAAATAACCTTTCATACACCCACTCTAAAATGCAGACTACCATTCTCAAAACCATAGACACACCAATACCAGTTAGTACATACCCACTCACTGATTCATAGGTCTACACACATCCACTCATTCACTGATACAGTCACTCATACACGCACTCATCAATACAGCCTCTGATTTATGCATTCATACACCCATACAGACACTCACATACTGTCACTCACCCATAGAGTTACTCACACACCTAGTCAGTCACCCAAAGAATCAATAACACTGCCTTTTACTCACTTATACAGTTAATCACACACCACCTCACTCATTCATACAGATACTAACACATACTTACTCTTTTCTACAATCACTGACAGAAGCACACACTCATGCATTCAGCCACTCTCACAATCACTCTCACATATAGTTAGTTATATACTCCAACACTTGCATATACTGCCTTTCACATATGTAGTTACTCACACATATACCACAGAGACATCCATTCACTCACCGGCACAGCCATACGCACACTCACTCACCCATACAGCCCGTCGCAGACGCACTCATGAACACATACACCCACTAAATCACCCACTCACACATCCATGCAGGGAGTTACACCCCCCCCCACACACACACACACACACTCAGGCACCCATACAGGTACTCAGACAAGCAATCATTAACCTATATAGACACTCATGTAGCAACTCACCAACCCATGCAGCCACTTACACACCAACTGGCAGACTGATACAGACATTCACACAGATTAGTCATTCACCCATGCATTCACTAAGACACATTTAATCACTCACTTTTACAGTCAGTCACGCACCCACTAAATCATCCATTCAAACACTCATACACCCACTAATTCTTCAGTACACCTTTGCGTATCTATATATAACATTCTTAAACTTTTAAAAATCACCCAGTCTCTGGATGATGTCATCAGTGATGTCATTTGAGATGTCATCAGTGATGTCACTGACCATGTAATGAGTGATGTAATATGTGACGTCATCAGCAGTGCATTGCGGGGGCGCTAGTTATGGTTAGCTCAACTAACTATAACGGCCAAATATCTCTGGTTTTGTACGAGTGAAATGTCCAATTAACTAAAACGTCCCTGAAACCTATGGTTCTTTCAGTGAATTTCTATATATATATATATATATGATCAAGGCCGTGGAAACGCGTCATGCTGTTTTAATTGCAATAAAAGCACTTTAAGGAAATTCAGCTCTGGTGGTCCGTACCCTATTTGTTGCCGAGGATTTGGTAATTCGGGACTGTGGAGATATATATATATACATATATATATATACATACACATACATATATATATATACACACACACACACACACACACACACACACACACACACACACACACACACACACACACACACACACACACATATATATATATAGTGTTTTTTGATTTGCCTATAACTTCGGCATCGTTTGACCAATCTGCATGAAATGTTCCCCAAAAAGTGTCAAAGTAAATTCTGTGTGCCAGGGAAAGTTTGGAGGTTATCTGTGCAGTGCGGCCCGCGAAGGTTGGGGTGCACAATAAGGGTGCGTTTATAATGTTAATTCCCATAGGAATGCGCTGTCGAACTTACAGCTCAAACCGCTGGACGAATTACACCAAATTTGGCAGAAAGGTAGATGTTGTTACGCAGATTGTCCTTTTTGCTGTATAGTGCAAATCCATTCAGTAGTTTTTGTGAAATTAAAACCGAACAATATAGTGATATCTCTCGTCGCGGATATTTTGCGGCAGTTTCGTGGTGATATTGCGACGTGCTCAAGCTAAATCGTGAAAGCGCGCGCCAGCGGGGATGCTCTGATTACCTGAACGCAACCTTAACAGAAAGTTGTGGCGGTTTCGGTGTGACATCGCGAAGTGTTCAAGGAAAACCGCGAAAGCACGCCAGCGGGAATGCTGTGATTGGCTGGACGCAACCTGAAAAGAAAGTTGTGGCCACCATTTTATCAATCGGTTCCCGGAGCTGAAAGTTTCTGTGAAAGCTAAAAAAAAGGGGTCGGGTGGAGATACTCTGACCTCATGTCTGAGAAATGATGGTATTAGTGGCAAGTTATGTGTCCAAAATTTATGTTTTTGATCACGCGTGATATTTGTGATGGCGACGCGATCGCCAGCCCAGCCTTCCGTGTACCATCATTGGGACACCACAAATATTGCTGCGACAAGCGAATATTGGTGAAAATATTTTTTTAATTATATAAATATTTGTACACACTCACCGTTCACTGTCACAGGCTCATGTACGCACTCACACACTCACTCCAACACTTATACACCCATTCATATACCTACTCACACACTTCTACATCCAGTCACATACCCACTCAGATACTCATGCACCCAGCCACATAACTATTCAGGTACTCATGCACCCACTTACAGACTCACTCGGAGAGTGACGCACCCATGTACAGACCCACTCAGAGACCCACGCAACTACTTAGAGACCCACTCATAGACTAATGCGCACAGTCTAAAACCCACTTAGAGACTCTTACACCCCCTCACAGACCCACCTGGGCAGTCATGTACCCACTTACAGACCCAGTCAGATACTCATGCACCCACTTACAGACTCACTCGGAGAGTCACGCACCCATGTACAGACCCACCCACACACGCACGTATGTACTCACAGACCCACTGAGATACTCACACACTCACTGACAGACCCACTGAGACACTCATCCGCACACCCATAGTCACACACACACTGTCACAGATCCTGTCAGTTATTCACTAAGTCACTCAGACTCACACACCCACTCATAGACTCACTCAGATGTACACGCACCCACCCACTCAGACTTATGCATCCACTCACAGACCCACCCAGGCACTCGCCCTCCCAGTCAGAGACCCTCTCAGACACTCATGCATCTACCCATTCACTCACCCACCCACCCAGACTTATGCTCTCACTCATAGGCCCATTGAGACACTCATACACCCACCCACAGACCCATTTAGAGACTTATGCATCCACTGATGCACTCAGAGACTCATGCACCCACTCACACTTGCAGAGACACACACACCCATTCACAGAACCACTCAGACACTCACACTCCCAGTCATAGACCCAGAGACTTATGCACTCAGTCACAGACCCACTCAGACAGTCATGCACCCACTTACTCACCCACTGAGACATGCTCTTAGACACGTATGTATCCAATCACAGATCCAGTCAGTCATATACTTACTTTCAAATGCACTAAGGCACTCATGCACCTACTCACAGATTGACTGAGAGACTCATGCAACCAAATCACAGATCCATTGAGACACTGAATCACCCAGTCATACATGCACTGAGACAGTCACGCAGTTCGTTACAGAACCATTAATAGACTGATGGACTGTCTCACGGATCCACTGAAATACTTAAACAGTGAATGAGAGACTTACTGATACAATGATGCATGCAGTCACAGATTCCACTGAAAGAGTTATACGCTATGTTATAGAGATATTATGGGAGTTATACATGTTATCATAGAGTCTTTCAGATAGTAATGGGTTTAGTGTATTGGTTATAATCAATTTTGCAGTTATACATTTTGTATGTGGTAGTGGATATTGAATGTCTGCTTTTGTTTTGTAATTTCGTGACGTATTAGTGGTGATCGCAGCTACCGATATCATCACGGCGCCCGGAATCAACGCAAAAATGCATCTCAGATGCACTTTTTTCAACAAATGTATACAAGAGGGAAAGTTAAATCAGTTTACTAATCATAGAATCAATATCTAATTACAGAAAAATAATACAATGATGTTATAGTTATGAAATAAAATTAAAAAATTATTATAAATTCACTGAAAAAAACAAAAGGTTAAAGGGACGTTATAGTTAGGAATTAACATTTACAAAACCTTAGAAATTTACCAACAACCAACCAAAGGTTACAGGGACTTTATAGTTAGGAAATCGAATTAAAAAAACCTTCAAAATTCACTGAAATAAACTAAGGTTACAGGCATGTATAGTTAGGCTGACATTTCACTCGTACAAAACCAGAGAAATTGAGCAGTTATAGTTAAGTGAGCTAACTATAACTCACGCCCCCGCAATTCACTGCTTATGACCTCACATATTACATCACTCATGACATGGTCAGTGACATCACTAATGACATCACTGATGACATCATGCACAGAATCTGTGATGCACCCACTCACACCCTAATATAACCATTAATACACCCACTCCAACTTCCACACTACTTTTGTCAAAACCATTGACACACCCATACCAGTACTTACACACCCACTCAATGATTCATAGGTCTATACAAACATCTACTCACTCACCCATACAGCCACTCATACACCCACTCACTAATACAGCCACTGACATATCCACTCATACAGCCACTCACACACTGTCAGTCACTCATAGAGCTACTCACACACCTGTTCACTCACCTATACAGTCAATCACACAGCTACTTACTCACCCATACAGATACACACCCACCCACTCACTAACTCATACAGATACTAACACATACTCACTCACCTATATTCACTGACACAAGCACACGCTCACACATACAGCCACTAGCACAATCTCTCACTCACTCATACTCCAACACTCACCTATACTGCCTTTCAGATATGCAGTTACTCACCCATATATACCACTGACACATCCATTCACTCATCGACACAGCCAAACACACACTCAGTCACCTATACAGCCCCTCTCTTACGCACTCACTAACCCATACAGCCACTGACTCACCCACTCACTCATCAATGCAGGCAGTCACACACCCTCTCACCCACCCACACAGACACTCGGACACCCATACAGGTACTTAGAAAACCAATCAATAAACCATACAGCCACTCACGTATCCACTCACCAAACCATTCAGCCTCTTAGACACCAACTGACAGACTGATACAGACATTCTCACAACCCAGTCACTCACCCATACATTCACTGAGACATCTAATCACTCACTTATACAGTCAGCCACGCACCCAGTGAATCATCCATACAGCACTCATACATCCACCGATTCATCAATACACCTTGGTATATATATTTAACACTCATAATTTTTTTAAAAACACTCAGTCACTGGATGATGTCAACAGTGATGTCACTGACGATCTCATGAGTGATGTAATAAGTGAGGTCATAAGCAGTGCATTGCGGGGGCGCGAGTTATACTTAGCTCAGCTAACTATAACTGCTGAATTTCTCTGGTTTTGTCCAAGTGAAATGTCAGCCTAACTATAACGTCCCTGTAACCTTTGTTTTTCCAGTAAAAAAAAAAAAAAAAAAAAAAAATTATATATATAACATTTTACACTAAAACTTGTGCTCCCATCATGCCCAGTGTTGTCATCAATTATGTTGTTTGAGATTTTATCAGGAATCTCATCAATGATGTCATTGAACATTTCACGAGTGATGCAGAGCCAAACAGCCCCATGTCACGTGTTACCAAGTTATGGCTCTTATAACTTGTAGTTCATTTCCCAATACGAGTTTGGCACTATACAACGTGCTGTTGGCTATAAAGCCATGGCTGGGGCCACTTATCAGTTGTTGGCTTTAATGCCACGACTGGCCCAAATTTGCCAGTTACAAATAATATCATATCATCGGTCACCACCTCAACGAGCATGACCACCACAGTGTTGCAGGGGAAGCAGCAGACTACACTTCTGTTGTGTTAGAATATGATGAGTATACAAGGCACTGAGATGCCACGAGCAAACGGTCAGTGGTGCTGGAAACATTTTCAGAATATAATTCCTGGACACTGGTGTCATCTCTCCAAAATTACAAGGACTTGAACAAATCCAGCACTACTACATGACCAAGCAAATTAACAAAAACTTTTAACCAGGGGGTGTGAAGTTGAGTGTGTGGAAAGGACATACGTAGGGGAAGGGAGATGAGGCAGTCCCCCCAAATATATTTTATGAAAAAGTGTGGTCTGTTTATGCATTTTAATGCTCATATTGCTATATGTGACCATAATATAGCATGGTAGAATATGTTCACTGCAGTGAGAACAGCCTCTATCTAGACGACGTCTTATTGCTGATTATAAAATCAATCACAACAATTGCAGTGCAGGTCTAGCACCAGATTATCATTGCCAAAATATTGGCTCAAATAAATATTGTGTCGTAAATATCATTTAATAAAAGATCACCCGATGATATGAGAGAGGTAATTTCAATTTAATAAAAATCCGTGCAGAAAAATATATACAATCCTTCACTAAAACAAAAACACTGCACATTGCAAAATTTTATTTTTTTGCGTAACAAGACTAGGTCCGAACTAGGCCTCAACTCCCTCTTGTTTCCCGTCACACCCATAAAGTTTGTTTTTATTTTGATGCCATACGTAATCAGAATGTGCACAGTTGAACTGCTTTGTAATAAGATGCTGTACTCGATGAACCATGGAAGAAGCCTTTTGCTACTTTCAAGGCTCATCCTGCATATGATACTATAAGCCTATTCATTTTGTGAGACTTCCATTGTTTGTGTAACTAGATTTGTACTTCTAGCTATGATGACATTAGTTTAGAATGAGTCATATTAATATTCAGTTAGAGGCTACTGCTAGAATGGTGGCATGATGCAACGTTGTATAATTCTGTATTCTAATTTGTCAATTCATTGCTATATTTGATTACCCTATGTTGACTTTGTGATTTCCATTGGCTTCCATTGTAAAAAGGCTATAAAATTATGCATTTTTGGATGTAAGCCATGTCTTCTGAGTTCCACCTTTAGAGGCAGAAACCTTATTGGTTTGTCTTATGCTTCAGGCTTGACTTCATGCCATTTACTGCTGCATTTGATTGAACCCTATGCTAATTCCCTAGATTGGTTTATTATGCATCTTCTTTTTGCCTTCTGTATTGCTCCCAAAATTATTTTAATAAACCTTCATTGTTTTCATTTTACTTCTGACTCGAGGATTTATTTCCTTAAAATGTTACTTTATTGATCTTGTGTTTGGGTGCTGCCTAGAGACACATTGCCCCACACATGCTTGAGAGGTTTAACACTGTTCCTGATACTGCTTACACGCTTTATCTGCCAGGATAACATCAACAATATTATTGTCAGAATATCTTCTGACATAACTATTGTGTCGTAAATATTGTTTAAAAATTATCACCCCATTAGAATTAATAACAGAAAATCTACATCCAATGGGATGATATTTTGTAGGTGATATGCAAGACACAATATTTATGTCAGAAGATATTTATGACAATGGCATTCTGACATACAAAGTCCTGCAGCTTCAGCTTCTTACTTGGGGAAGAGTTAAGTCAAATACCGGATGTTGGTAAAATTAAGTTACAGTTACAGAATCCATAAATAATGCCAATAGTGGCACTGTGAAATGAGATAATGCCTCTCAGAATATTTTGCCATGGAACAATAGCCCTCATAATATTGGGTCTAGATCAGTGATACTCAATGTATGGCCCTGGGCCCCCTGGCCAACAGCAGCACTGGGCTGCTGTTTACTGGAATCAGCACTGACATTAACAATATGTTAAATAAAGAGGCAAGACTTTAAAGGTTAACTGAAGTTAAAGAAAGAAAGTAACTCCTTATCCTGCACTGCTTAACTTTAGGAGCGCCTTTATTTTTAAAGACATTTTACAGCAAATATGTAAAAATATGATAAGGTCTCTTTGAAATTCAAAAAGTGTAGTTCATTAACATGCAGAACCGTTTCACCTTAGTACATCAGATTATATCACTTCATTGAGAAGTATTTTTATTTTTTTAAAGTGATAGCTTTCAAACATGGATTGAGAAACATAAATTTTTCACCCCACCCTGACACAATGGCAATAGTGAACTAAGAGGCAAGGTAGTTGTTATGTGTACTCCTTGGGTGGCCTGGGTTCCTATTATACATGAACAACATTTTAGTTTATTAAAACAAACACAGGAGAAGGTTTTGTACAGTGTACATCCTGAAGTTATATATTTCAAGGTACTTTTATATATGATAATAAAGAACAAGCATTGGCATAGCCAATAGGTCTCGCTTTTGGGACCTTATAAGTATTTAGTTATGCAGCACAATATCAACTGTTGCATGGCTAAACACTTATATAAAGTCCCAAAAGCGAGGCCTAATGGCTATGCCAATGCTTGTTTACCTTGAGCACAGCATTTGGTTGGCAGAGTTTGTGTGCTTCTACTGAAAAATAAGTGTTGTATCACACATTTTGCCTTATGGAAAAGCTCATACTCAAAACAGAAGGAATAAGTTGGTTATGGTAGCAAGTCAATGATCACATCTATAGGTCTGATCTGTTTAATATGAAAAGTTACAGTAAAGGAAGTAGGCCTAACATATTTATTGTGAAAAGCGTATGATAAAGTTAATCTGCATTGAATGGCGGATTGTTATTACTTAGTATTACAGTCTGCATTTTCATGCATCTTGTTACGTGGACTTTCACAGGTTACCATAGTAGGCATTGGTTTTGGTGTCGATTAGCACCTTTGACAAACCTTGCAGCTAGAAATTTGCCCTTGGATGATTCTTGATAGGTCCTGTTAGGAGACAGTATTTTGCTTTGTCACCTGTAGTTTTATTTGCATCTGTAATTTTATGACTGCATGCCTGATGCTTATGCTCAATAACGTAGGCCTGAGCTGGTTACGGTGACAAACCAATGAAAAAGGCCATAGGCCTAATATATTTATTGGGAAATGTTATGCTCAATGTCATAGATCTTATCTATTTAATATGAAACGTCGTGACAAAGGTAGTAGGTCTGATTTATTTATTGGGAAAAGCATTTCTTGAAGACAATCAGTGCTTAATTTGAGGCGGTGGTTTCCAGTGCTCGGCACCGGCACTTAATTGTCAACACCGGCACTTATGACAGCTGCCACTTGGTGGCGCTGTTTGTGTAATATAGAGATGAGCACAACAAGAGTTGTTTATTGATCAAATAGACATTAAAACAACTAATAATTGCCTCCTAAACCAATCTTACAGCTTTCGGGGGCTTCTAACAGTCTGAATTGTCACACATGTAGCAGTGTGATGGCTAATAGTTGTGTATGTACGGTCATTGGCAACGCTGGCAGTGGCAATGGGTGGTGCAAGCTGGGATGGCCTGCTGAAGATAGCCTTGGCACTTATTGTTTTGCAAATTAAGGATGGAAGCCAATAGACCTTTAACAGTGGATTGTAATCACACTGTGTTACAGGCTGTAAACATGTTTTTTGCTACATGAAATCACACAGATTACTGTAATAGCCAAAGGCATAGGTGTTGGTCACCCACTCCTGGCAAACCTTGAGGTTTCACTGTGATTCGTCTTGCTAGGCCCTTTTGAGAGAGTTTTAATATTGTTTTGTCAACTGTAATTTTGAACGTACTTGTAATTTTATGACTGTATGCATCATTGTTGCCAGTTGAATGCTCACTTCAGTAAGCCTGTCTCGATTATGGTGTCACACCAATTGTAAAAGCTATAGATCATATTGGTCCACTGGGAAATGTTCTGTCAGATTCCATAGGTTTTATCTGTTTATTAGGAAAAATGATGACAAAGCAAGTATCCCTCACCTACTGATCTACATACTGTGAAAAGTGTGTCTTAAAGGCAATAGGATTCTAAGAATGGATTGTTATTACACTGTGCAAAAGACAGTAAGTAGGTATTTTGTTACATGGAATCTCACAGATTACAATTTTCTTCTTTTACTTTTAATTTAATTCCTTCTCTTTTTATTTTCATTGTTTAGAGTATATTTGTTAGGTGGCATTTTGTTGTGGTAGCGATGTGTTCTCCTGTTTTTTATGTTGTTGTGTTCTTATGCTAGATTGTTACAGAACGTTGATGTTCTGTTGTTATCCAGTTAGTGTGTTACATTCCATTTTTTACATTCCTTGTTATGCTTTAATTGTGTTGCTATGCTGCTCTGTGTATGTTATTGTATTATGTTCTGTTGTTTACTTTAAATCTATCAACCAAAGATGCCACATGTCCAGTGGAAAGCAGTGCAAGCCTTTAAAGTTCCAGGAACAAGTCACCATTTATCAATGTCTACAGTGGTAAAACAGCACTGCTAAACTATTTCATTCAGCAGTCAGCCCAAAGTGCTGTCTTAACTTAGAACTTACAGGGCTTTCTTAATGGAATACAGCCCTGAAAATGCTAATTTAAGAAATGTCTCTGTCACTGTTTCAGGCTGACTGTAGACCTAAACAGTTGAAGAACTCAAGCAGTGGCATTTTACCACCTTTGACAGTAGTAATTGATTGTCACTGGAATGAAAAAAAGATGTCTAGCTTTTGACTGGAAATGTTGCCACTTTTAACGTAAATAATAGAAAACAGCACAATAGAGTAACACAAAGCAATACAACGACAAAAGAAAAACTTAACAGGTCACAACAAAATAGTGAGCACAGAATGCAACACAATAGCCACTGTACAGCAGAACAACACAGTGCAATAAAGCCGCACAAAAACACAACAGTACAGAAAACTACAACTCACCAAACAGCAAACTTTAACACAACAAATATGTACAAACATTCTCATCACACATTACTACGTACAAAAATGTACTTTCAGAATACAATGTTGAAAAGTGTTTGCACTTAGCACTGCCTTACCTACCACCAAGGAAATTAATTCGCACCAGTCAAAAAGTTTGTGGTATTGCAGCCTCAGTGTGTGCAGCACAAATTTGTACTGACTAAGCAGGGAATTCTGGAATTCAGCTGGGCAGCATATCTCTGAACAGACCAGACGTGCTCCAGGCTGTCACACAAATCCCAGGCTCTGCGTTTTCTCTAACCCCTATCCCTTCAGTGTTGCACTGTAAAATCATTTTTAAACAGTTTTTATTATGAAGAATGAACAAAACCACAAAGTTGCTTAGAAATACAGTGAGCATCCAGGGACAACAGTCTTCAGTGATATTTACAAAATCACTACACGTCACACACAAACACCACCGGACGAAGGGCAAATCTACAAGAATGGCACGTGATGTATGAAACAGTTTGTAGCCCACCCAGTAAAGTTTCAACCCAAATTTCCTCACATTGGAAAATGAAAACTCTTCTTCAGGTACCTAATGGGATCTCACAAGAGAGACAGATTAATATTGGGAGGGGACATGCTGGATCCCTTTCCTTAGCAGGGAAGCAGGGCTGGGCTACTCATTGGAGAATCAGAATCCAGTTGCCCAACCTCTCTGCCGTCAAATAATCAAAAATTGTACAAGTGTGCAGGGGCCGCACACCCAGAGACATAAGAAAGGACTATGACGCGGTTCAGAAGCCTGGAAGAATATGTGACACAGAAACAGCCTGAGAGCCAGGAACCAGAAGAGAGCGATGGCAGAAAAAGAAAATAGTGCTTCACAGGTGAGGAAGTGGAAATTCTCATTGCTGAGGTGAACAAAGACAAAAACTCTCGGTGAGGCCAGAACTGCTACTGTGGAATAAACACGCATTGCGGAATTATACCGTGGCAAAACTAAATGCAGTATAGGAGAAACACGTATTGGTAAATGAAATAGGTTTCACCTATGTGATTAAAAATCATTTTTTGTTGTTGTACTTTTTAGCTTGGTGAGCAGTTGTGCAATTTAAACTCCATATAAGTGTTATGACTTGTTTATTGAGAAAGCTAATGTATTGTGCAGCAGCTGTGGGACTTGCCTCTGCCGTGGCACAGAGACAGTAAAAGCGGAGGATGGGCATACTAACCCAAAGAATTTCAAAACAGTTTTACTGAAGAGCAAAGTTCTTTCAACCAGAAACCAGCTGCGTGAGAAACCTGGAAAATAATTGACGCAAGATCCCCTTTGACATACAGAGAAAAGCAGTTCACAGAAGTACACATTCACCTGCACAGAACAGTATCGGCACAGAATATGCATCAGCAGTGCAAGCATCCCTCGTGTACATACAATGGTACATAAACAGAAGCACTGCAAGCTCTGTTTAATATCTGTGGGATTGCACGTGTGTGTGTGTGAGAGAGATAGCTTTAGGGTCTGGGGATGGTTTGTATGTGACATTGTTTTTTGTGCTTTTGTAAGTTATGGTATGTGTTGGTGGGACGGTACATGTGCTCCCATGTTTGTATAGTTGTTTGTTTGATGTGTATGTAAAGGTGAATGTGTTAGCATGATGGTGCGCAGCGGTGCCTTATGACGGGTGATGCTGTCATTACATATATTGGGGGAATGGCATTTGGTGTGTGCACGTGTGACGGCTTGACGTATGTGTGAAAGACAGAGAGATGTATGTGGGTCTGTGTGTTTAAGATGTGTGAGTGTATATGGATGTGAAGGTGTGATTTGGAGCCAAATAGCAGTACTGGAGAGGTGACGGGACTGGTTTGGTGAGAGGAGAGTGTTCAATGATGAAGGTGAAAGAAGAAAGGCGGGGGAAGGCATGGAGGTAGATGCAGTTAGGAGGCGGAAGCAAAATGGAGGGTGCCATCCTGCAGAAGCCTAGCACTAAAGGGTCGGGAGGGAGACGTGTCAGTGACACAGATTTTGTGATGATGACAGGAATGCGTAATGGGTTCAGCGGACAGCTTCAGGGCGGAGTTTTTAGGGGAAAGGTAAAAACAGAAATAGTGAGGACTGGTTATGTGGGAGAAAGATGAAGAGATAGTGGATGGGGTGGCATTCAGAGAGACACAGCATAGAAGGGTTGGGCGAGATTAAACTAGTGGACCTGTTTGTGAGGTATCACAGAGTGTGGGATAAATACTTGGAACAAAGGGAAAAGAGGAAGGGAGCTGAAGATGAGGGAAAGGTGGGTCAGTGAAGACGGGGGACAAGGTTGTCGGAGTGGTGGCTGGAGTCCCTGCAGAAAGGGTAAGTAGGAATTTTACAGAATGATAACTGTGCAGTACAGGCTGAGAAGGACCTGTCTGTGGGGATATCTTGGTGGCTCTGCTCAGGGGAGGGAGGGGGACATCAAAAGGTGAAATGGTGACTAAATGCAATAAACTTGCCACACACGGGTATAACGGTGTTTCTGGGCGCTCACAAGAGAACAGATTAGAACATGCACTATTATTGGTGTTGTTATGCTGCTTCCCAGGGAGACACAGTACTAAGGGTCTAAGGCTAAGGAACTAGAGTTGGCTAGCCGACCAAGAGCTGTCGCCGACATAGACACATGGACTTCTGCTTTTCTGTTGAATACCAGTGTCTGTGTGTATGCTTTTTGGCGAGGGAGCGTGTGTTAGATTCCGGAGTAAGTATAGGCACGACTGTTAAAAACGTGATACGACACTTCCAGTGGTGTAGTGTTGTATTAGAGATAAAGGGAATGGAGGAAGGGCAATGGGGAAAGACTGATAAAAGACAGAGTGCCTCTGAAAAGTTATATTAAAAGGCACACCTTTATGAGAACATGTCAAAAGTTATAAAAGCTCACTGGCATTTCTGTGTACAACGGGCAAATGCGTTCATGTCATTTGGAAGCAAAGGCAACAAGCGCGCGCGCTCGCACGGCAGCAGGGGAGAGGAGGGAGCCTGCACGATTCACTTGCGGGAGCGAGCGGCGCCAGGAGCGATAATTGCTACCATATGGCGCCGCTCGCTCCCACAAGTGAATCACAGAACGTGCACGCGTTGCCATTGAAGGCAATGGAACGCGTGCACGTTTTAGGCTGAAAAGCCGAATCGATGGCAAAAGGTCTTTTTGCCTATGCAGCGCATGCGCGCTGCGTAGGCAAGACCTAAAAAGGAGGGAAAGTGAAATAAAACAACTGCCTAGGATCACACAATTTAGTAAAGTGGGGAAGCCGGGCTACATCCCAGGTTTTTTGGTTTCACATTGTGCAATTCAATCACTAGATGTATATGCTTTGCTTCTCCTACACCCACCTTACTGACACTTTACACTTCCATTCCCTCAAGACACCCTTCCCTACCGACCGCAACCCTGCTGAAATCAACTCGCTCCTCTGTCATGTCACAGACCAAACTTTTTGGCCCCTGGGAAAATGATTGCTAATTCCCATGGTCTAGTTCAAGGCCAAAAATAACTGAACTCCAGAATACAGACTCACTACCTTGTGCAGAATAATTAAGTGCTCATCATAGGTTTTGCTCAAATATAGCTTCATACTTGTGACATGAAAGCATCTATAGTAAATACGAAAGTAATCTATGAGGATGAACAGGAAAGTATTTCTATAAAGTTTTTGTGTGTTTTGTTAATGTATGTAATCTCAGATAAAATTGGTGTAATATGCTACGAGTGTTCTTTTTTGCTATCATTTTGGAACATTTATTTATTTATGATGGCACTCAGAGTCACTCGCAGATATGCTCCCGGCCAACTCAGGCTTTTGTCTAAAACCCTGAGATAGCTACAATTGTTGATACTTCTAATCAACCACATCTTTGTTTATGATATAACTCAGGGCTACATCCATGAGAACACAGGCCTTGATAATACTTAAAGTCACTCAGACCATTGTTCGTTACAGTAGACTCACTGAGTTCTATACGCTGTTTAACATCCAGACTCACATACAGGTCTGCAACTGACACCGAAGGATCCAGGTTCTGCTCTCGATGATAGAGTGTAACTCCAGGATATGTCTGTATTAAGGACTAGAAAGTAGAGTCTCTCATTGACCTACTCTTGACAATACTGACAATCACTCAGAGTTCTGCTCCACATAATACCCAAACTCACTCAAAGCTCTGCACCAGATAGTACCAAGATTAGTGAGACTTGTGAGCTCTGATCTTGAATAGAAACAGCATCAGAGTTCTGTTCATAACAGCCACAGTCTCTCAGCTATCTGCACTTAGTAATACCAAGACCGAGAAAGAAGACAATCTTCAGATCCCCGATTTTAATGATATATAGAGACCAAGATCCCTGCTCCCTATTACACCAAAGCCAACCCAGAGCTCAGGTCGCTTTAATCCCGGATATCCGCAGAGGCCTGTACTGGATAACACAGAGACTCCCTCAGAGCGCTACTCCTGGTACTACTCAGTGTCACTCGCGACTCAACTCCTAATATAATCTGAATGATAACAGACTTTCTTAGAGCTCTACACTTTAAAAAAACCTCAACATTTACTTATTAAATAAAAGTAAATTCCACCGAACCGCGATTGGATGTATTGGATCATACGATTGTAAGTGCGAGACTTCTCACATTATTCATTTTGTTTTTTTACAGACTGGTCTTATTGAATACGGAGAGGAGATGAGCTTACTATTTGTTTTTAGTAACCCTTAAAATTTTGTTGAGTTGATTTCTTACAAGATACATGTATATCCACCCAGGCTGCATTCACAGTCTCTAGAGACCTTTTATTGGCAGTTGTGCTACATGAATCACGTTAGCCAGCCACGAAAAAGAATCTGCAGGAGAATCCTAATCAGCATGATGAGTACTAATCAATGGTACAATAGTTCATTAGCTTCATATACCAACAGCACAAATCGTAAAATACCTCACATTGAGGAAAAGACCCAAACCATAGATGAAAATTGGCTGCGGTACTAGCATAGAAGACCATAATAATGACAAGAATGTGGAGGTTTCATGCTCAGTTATAAAGCACTGCTACCCAGAAGGTTCTTTTGGTGCTATGAGTGAATATCATTGAAATTCTACTCTTATATTGATGAATAATAGGTTTACTAAATAACTGTTCACAATACAATTATTACCATAAGACTCACCTTCCACATCGCAAAATACCCTGGGGCATATTCACAAATAAAAATGTAAAGTTTATGTTGAAATGTAAAGCTCTATCTGAACAAACCTTTACGTTTATTTGGCATTCAGTTACTTTTCCAGTAGTATCAATCAATCAATCAGGGAATTGTGAAGCGTGCTACTTACCCGTGAGGGTCTCAAGGCGCTGGGAGGGGGTGGGGGGGTACAGCTCGGAGTCAGCCGAAGAGCCAGGTCTGGAGGCTTTTCCTGAAGGTGTGCCGAGTGGGGGAGCGTCTGATGTTGACCGGGAGCTCGTTCCAGGCCTTTGCCGCAACTTAGGAGAAGGCTCTTCCACTTGCTCTGGTTCTGCGGATGCACGGGGTTTCTGCTAGGGCAAAATCGGCAGAGCGGAGGTTTCTCTTGGGTACGTGGAAGGAGACTCTTTCGTTGAGGTATGTGGGTCCGGTGTTGTGGAGGGATTTGTAGGCGTGGGTGAGAAGCTTGAAAGTTACTCTTTTCTCGACAGGGAGCCAGTGGAGGTCTCGCAGGTGTTGGGTAATGTGATCATGTCATGTGATGCCGAGGACGAGTCTGGCCGCGGTGTTCTGGATGGTCTGGAGTTCGCATAGCAGGGATTTGTTGATTCCAGCGTAGAGGGTGTTTCTGTAGTCCAGTCTGCTTGTTATGAGTGCATGGGTGACGGTCTCTGGATTCGGGGGGGATCCATTTGAAGGTCTTGCGAAGGATGCAGAGGGTGTTGAAGCAGGTGGAGGCGACAGCGTTGGTCTGGCGGGTCATGGTGAGGGAGGAGTCGAGTATGATGCTGTGGTTCTAGGCGTGGTCCGTGGGGGTGGGGGGGTTACCGAGGGCGGTGGACCACCAGGTGTTGTCCCAAGCTGAGGGGATGGGTCCGAGGACTTCTGTCTCTTCTCCGAGTTGAGATTCAGACACCTGCTGCTCATCCAGGATGCAACGTCTTTCATTCCTTCCTGTAAGCCGAGTACCCTTAGAAAGCTGAGCCAGGTTCAGGTTTCCAGGTGTTCTGCTGGGAATGTTGTTGAAGACAGTGTCAGAGAGAGAATATTTCTCAGAAAATGAGGCAGACTTGGCATCGTCCCTAAAATCAACCAATTTACAAAACAAGAACAGTCCAAACAGTTTTAGAGAACAAAAAATGGGAAAAACATGCACTTGAACAGGAGGCTTCATTCCACTATGTAGATAGAACTCTGCACATAGGAGCACGCAGGAATAGTCAAATGGCATTAGCAGCTGTATTCTGATTTGTCATCAGAGAACCAAGTATGACGAGTCTGGGATGGTAGGTAACAAAAGGATCATAAATTCTCACCCACCTAGTGTGGTATGCTTCATCATTGGGTCTCCCTTCTGATAATGAAAAGCATCCCGAGTAGACTCTACCTGATAGGGGCATGCTTTAAAGTGGAAGATTTTGCTACATTAATGCTAGTATGTATGTAGGGAAAAACTAAAATCATTAAAATTGTATGAGGTGGGCCACCACACTGACATGCACCTTAATAGTTCCTTCCCTGCCACAAAATTAAAAAGTGATAGACTGGGCCTGCGTTACAGACCAGCCTATCATGAGCCCCAGCATGTTTCAACACCTTTTAAGATGTGGTGATACCATCAGGACTTGAATCGGAGAGTACATACAAAGGATTCAGTAACCAACATTGCAGGAGAGCATCACAGCTGCACATTAGGGGCTACAGAGGTAACGCTCCAGCATTCACTGCAGATTGCCAGCCGTTCCCACTACATCACTCGGCAAACTGTTGACGATTTGAGTGGCTGGCTAAATAGACCCAGTTCTCTAAACTGTGACTGTCTGTTGTGAGCGTTACCTCCGTTTCCATTATTACAGCTAATTTCCCCACTTTACAGAATACCTTTCAACAAAAGACTTGCAAGACAAGCAGGGTCTACTCAGGATATTTCCCCGTGCTAGATGAGGGCCCAGATGATGAAGCATTACTGTTTCAGAGAGGCTGATGACAACAAGGTGTAGAAACCTCACAATTCATTGTGTCCATTTTGTGTGGACTCCTGGTTGAAGACAGCCAAAGTGCTACCTACAGTGAGAAACATCAATTTACACAAATGCTGTGTCTGGAGAGCAGTCTGAGTAGGAAACCTGAAAGAGAACAATCGTAAAACGAGGTCCTCAGTCGATTGTGTCGACCCACTCAGTACTGCAACTGCCTTGGTGATTGTGTCAGCCCGGTCAGGGTTACCACTACAGTGGTGACTGCACTGGCCCATTTGAGGCCGCAACTGCTGCGGTAATTGTGTTGGCCTGGTGAGGGCTGCAACTGCCTTGGCTATTGTGTCAGCCAGGTTGGGGCTGCAACTGCATTTGTAAATGTATCAGCTTGGTGAGTGTTGTAACTGTAATGGTGATCATATCAGCTCAGTCGTGGCCTGTACCTGTTTCAGCATCGGCCAACAGCCCAAGCGGGGCTGTAGCCTGACCAGTACCAATCGGAAGTGCCAGGGCCACAGATCGATGCTGGCCTGAACCCAGGCGGCAAAAGTGAGAAGAGAAGCACGCTGCTCCCAGTCTCCTTGGGAGCTTTTGAGGATTGACTCAAACTATAGTGGGCCTCTGTCTGCAGGGGAGAAGTAGGAAGCTGCCAGCTCCATGCTAGTGAAGTATGAGAAACTCAGAGTTTAAATTCGTACCCACAATACAACCAGGGTTTAGAAAATGCGAAATGCATGAACTGATTGAGTTTTTGACTTGTGGGGCACCAGGATCTGCAGCTGGGTTTGAGTCATACTTCTTTCATCATTGCTGGGGGACAAGCTCATCAAAGGCCATCTGGGTGGGAGACAGCACAAGGGGGATTAATGAATGTAGCGTTGCAAGGAAGAATGGTGGCTAGGATCACTGCACTGTTCACTGGATGGAATTGTGTAGTATTTAGTGCTGCTATGAAATTAAACAGTACTTTAGGTTTTTAAAAACTAAAAACACTGTGCTGGACATTGAAGCTATTGTGTCTGCTGGTTGATTGTCGAGTTTGGCATCGCTAACCTGAGAGTCAAGAGCAGAAAGGGTTGTACTTAACCCAAGTCTGCATAGCAGTAGTAGAACACCCCAGAGGCAAATGACCTCAACCACCATGACTGTGGCCCATTAGCCCGTTTCTGCCTGGTCGCCCCCCAGAATGGGGTCTGCAAGGTAGTCCGTTTGTTGCATGGATGGAATGCTACTTGAGGACATGGTGTAGAACAAAAGAGTGCCATCTAGCAGCCAACTGCAAGGCTGGCTGCAGGCCTGGAGTTTACATTAGAGATCTGCTTGTATCAGATTCACCCCTGTCTGGTTTTTGGTATGAAGTACTTATCCAGCCCACAATCTGCCCTGCAATAGAGCCTCAAGAGACTTGCTAAGGACACACCTATGTGTCACTACCCCTAACACACTAGTTTTACTTTCTATCAATGTTTATATTGCTCTTTGGGTTCTCACCCTTGCTCAGTGCTGTTGCTTCCCAGTTAGGTTTGAACTTTATAAGAATCCAAACATAAATATACATGTGTGTCACATGCATAGAAAACTCTTTTTGCCTGGCAACAGTGCCTCAACAACTGGAATATCCGATTTTGGTCTCCCTACCCACATTCCAGTGACCATCTATTGCTCTGCTCCTCCCCCAGTATTGAAGCTGCAGTAAATACTTATGACAATGTCCTGGTTGGCTGGGATGGTACATTTTGTATGTGGCCCTCCTTTTGATGGTGCACTGTCTTTCCATCGGAGCAATCAATTTCAAATACACAAAGGTCATCTGAGGCCAGTTTACTGTACTTATTTTCTAATTTGAGAGGACATTCAGCAGTACAGCTAAGAGAATATAGCATGCTAGGAAGAGGACTAGAGGAGGAGGTGCACTTATAGTGATGATATAGAATCAAAGCCTAGTTGTCTGAAATCGGGGTAGGGGACTAGTGTGAGGAGAGAGCGTCTCAATATAACTAGAGTTGGTATTTGTGGCCCATCTGATCAGAACTTAAAAACAAACTGTAAGACCATTGATAGCATGTCAAGGCTGAGGAATGCAGAGAAACCCAGGAAAATAAACATCTGTCGGCGAGCCCTCTTCCTGCTTTGTTTTCCCTTACCTGCCCCCTCTTACTCCTGCCACACAGCCGGGTAGCATGCTTCTGTGCCAACGAACACGTGGTGGACAGAAGAGGGACCTGGAAAGGTCATTTGAACCTTCTGACCTCTCTTGGTGCCTGTAAAACTTATGGCAGAGAGTAAATCTAGGGTTTCCACTTAACGCAAAGATTATTCTATAGCCTCTGAATGCGTGGGGTTTCTCATGCAGGACTCAAGATCTTATTAATCATCCTCCTATGACCTCCGGTTCCTGGGATAGCATGTTCCCAGGCCACTTTAACCCAAACCAAGGTGTCCTACCCCTGATTGGTGCCACCATATACACTTGATGCTCCAGAACTCTTGAGTGCCCCAGACACTGGAAAGCGTAACCTCGACTAGCTGTTTCAAAACAAGACAAGTTTTTGAAGTTATGCACTCACTCGTGTGCCAGCAGTTGACAACATCTTATCCCCAGGGTCACTGACAACCTAGAACGCATTCTTAGGAGGGTTAATCTTAAATTGTCTGGCACCTTGTTTGCTCTCTCTTAACACGGATAACCCCAAAAGTGTATACTACATTTCCTAACTTCAAATAAAGGAGGCAAACGACAATGTCGTAAAGAACATTTCAATATAATTGTTTTCAGGGAATACTAGGGTGCCCCAGACACTGGAAAACCAGCTGTTTTTAAGATGTATGTATTTAAAGTTATGCAAGGCTTTTGGTTGTCAGACTTTGGTGTTATACTGTCCTTGCTCCATGGAAAACCTGAGAACATCAGCTGTGGTCAGTTTTGTGTCAGGAAGTTGACACCCATGAAGGTCTGTGGATGCCACCTATCACCTTTCCATTTTCATCTTTGGATGCTGAGCTTTCAGTCTTGGTGTTAAGCCCACTGAGGCCACAGATCCACTAAGCATTTTCTATGAGCCTCTTACCAGGTGGTGGGAACCTGGGTAAAGGTCAGACAGACACATTACCACTGTCCTATCAGGCCATTGAATTACTGGTTCGGATCCTTCTTTGTGAAAGATTTACTTGGCCTTTTAAGAGAAGGAAGCAGGTTGAAATCCGTCAAGCCAGTTCAAAACCCATTCCCAAGGACATACACTCTAACGTCAAACAGCTATGGTGCCCCTGTGTCTATGCTACATAAATCTATTTTGGGTCCAAAATGTGACTCCAGAATGTACCAGAGCTGTCTTGTTTTTTGTAGTTTATTATAACCCCTCTCCAGGAACTCTACTGTAAATTAGTTCTTTATTTTTCACAAAGTATAGCTAGCTGGATATTGAGATTAATTGTGTGAGCGTTTCGTGAAATGTACTGTGCAGGTATGTGCACAATGAAGGGCATTGTGTAAATAGCATATTTACAAATGGAGCATGCGGGATGTCTGACAGCGGAGATGCAAAATGCTATAACATGCAACCAGGAGCGGCTCCTCCGTAATGGCAGAGGAGCGTCGCCCCACTGGTCAGTCAGTCAGCTGTCTAGCAAATGACCGCTACTGACTGCGCCAATTCCAGAAGTGTAGAGCGGGGCGGGCCTGGCACAGCAGGGTAGGTGGTATGCGCAGTGTAAGTGCGCAGGTCTGTTTGGCAGGCTGACTTCGGCCGGCCAAACAGACACAAGCGCACTTAGGTTTCTACAACCCAGCTGTGTTACACAGCCAGGTTGCAGAAACGTCACAGGCACCTAGGAACTGTCTGAGTGGCGAACCACACCTCTCAGCCCAATCCTGGTGCTGCTCTCATAGCATGAGAGCAGCACCAGGATTGGGTGCGGAGACTGTGCCCAAGTGCATGCTGGGACTAGAGGAGAGACTTGGGAGAGGACCGAGGCGGCCGCCGTGTAGTTAGGTAAGTTTTTTTTAAATCGAATTATTATTTCCCCCCCCCCCCGGGCTGCCCCCCGCTTCAGAACTGCAGCAGCCGCCACTGCATGCAACCAACTCTTTACTCTCCATACATGCTCGCTTCTGCTCTGCTCCCTCCAGGGCAGTCATGGAGGCCTTTTACTGACAACATGTCCTGGTCAGAAATGACTAACCCTTCCATCACACAGGTCTTAAATGCACGTATGCACACGAGGATTTAATTTCTATTGAAAATGTGCCTCTTTAATTATGGTGCATGTCAACTGACAGAGCTACTTTTAATATGGGTTGGAAAACAATGGTCCCTTTACCTTAGGTGCTAGTTTTTGTGCTTCGTCCCGTGACCATAAGGATTGACCTGATGCCTTCCGGCCATAGGAGACACACATCCTCTTTTATCAATGGAAGTACACTTTCAGATCTCCCTGGTGGTTGGAGATAACTTCATTAAATTTGAAGGTTTATAAAATTTGTGGCGAAATTAGCAAATTTATCATTTATTCGACAAGATAAGTTTCTTCATCTTTACAAGTTTATACATTTTTTTTTAACCTGAAATCCAGCCATCTTATAAGTGAATACATAACATTTGCCTAGGACCGCCCTCGCTTTCAGGAATATAACAGAGTTTCTCTATGGAAAGGCAAACGAGAATTTGAGACCTTGTGCCATGTCCATGATGATCCCAGAGTCTTAGAGAGGCAACGTATCTCCCATATATTGTATTGTATTTTATTGTAATTGCATTTATATAGCGCTTACTACCCCTGACGAGGCGTCGAAGCGCTTTTTCGGCGAGTAGCACGCTACTCCGGGACCCATAGAGGATTAGTGTTGAATTAGTATAGTGAAACATGCAAGTACATTTTAAGTGGTGGATAGGTTAGTCAGTTATTTGGAATGATAGCAGAAGGATAGAGGAGGAAAAAAGTTTGTATTTATATAGCGCTTGTTACCCCTGATGGGGTGTTGAAGCACGCTACTCCGGAAGCCCATAAAGGATTAGTGGTGAATTAATATGGTGAAATATGAAAGTAATTTCAGTGGTGGATATTAGTCAGTTATTTGGAGTGAGAAGGATAGCGGAGGGATAAAAAGGGAAGAAAGGTTTGCATTCATATAGCACTTGTTACCCCTGATGGGTGTTGAAGCGCTTTTCTGGCGAGTAGCACGCCACTCCGGAACCCATTAGGATTAGTGTTGAAAATTAGTATAGTAAAATATGAAGTAATTTGAGTAGTGGATATGTTATTCAGTTATTTGGGTAGAGAAGGGTAGGTGGCGGGATAGAAGAGGGAAAGAGGTTTGCATTTATATAGCGCTTGCTACCCCTGATGGGGTTTTGAAGCGCAAGTAGCACGCTACTATGGAACCCATAAGTATTAGTGTAGTAGAGAGAGAAGAGTAGAGTAGTAGAGAGAAGTTTGAGATGAGTCAGAAGGTTGGGCTAGAAGATATATTGAGAGAAATATAGGCTGAGAAATAGGGTAGTGCCTTAGGAATGCTAAATTAGAAGAAAGTGATAAATATATAGATCCATAAGTACATTGAAAGTATATAGATACATAAAGGAGGTAAGTATATGTAGATTAAAGATATTGATAGAGGCACAGGATGAGAAATAGGGTAGTGCATTGGATATGCTTTTTCAGGAGAAAAGTAACAGAGACACAGATCCAAGTACATGGAAGGTACATAGATGCACAATGGAAGTAAGTACATGTAGACCAAGGATGATTTTTATTTATTTATTATTCTTTTTTTCCCCCTCTCAACAACATAATTATTCTACATGTTTATACAAAGCAATACACAAAGATAGGTACATGTCTATAGTGAAAACAAATGCTTATATACAGAGGGATATGCTGTAAATTTCTGTTTGCGTATGGTGCTTATGTGGGGAAGAGCCAATTCTTGAGTAGTTTTCTGAAGATAAGGTGGTTGTCGGTGGATCTTATGTTGGGGGGTAAAGAGTTCCATAGTTTGGCTGCTTATATATATGATGTGGCTAAAGCATCTCTACTGTCTTCAAGTTCAGGGTGGGAGCTCCCTTGACTCTCTGTTCTGACTCCCCTCACAGTCTGCCAATAAACAGCATAATAAGAACATAAGAGGGGAATAAGAGCAAAGAACAGATTATCTTTTAAGCAACCAAAGCATTCTGATATTTAAGATTTAAAGGAAGTAGTCTGCAAGACTTTAGAGGTCCAAAATCAACTATCACCAAGTTCGGAGTTGCCGCTCTATTTTAATTGTGAGTGTAACTTAGCCTAGGGGCAGCTTAAGATTTGTGTACTTAAGTTTACCAAATGCACTCATAGAAACAGAGCTTTTCTCCATATAGGCCCTTATTATGGGTTCCAGGCTGCTATCTTGCAGTGAGATAACGGTGAATATGAGTTAAATTCTTCAGAATGGGGAATACCCTGTCAGACACAGATTTACCAGGTCCGTTAATTCAGGTTTCCCCTGATCCCGGGGAGTTTAACATTGACAGTAGGCACCTGCTCAGAGCAGATGCTAAATATTTGTATGGGTGCAGGTGCAGGGCTGTTTTGAGGCTTGTACTTTGTTGGGGAGCAATGTCTGCTTCCCTAATGAGCCTGATGAGCTTTGGCCAGCTGTGCCCCTGCCCGCAGCTCCTGTTCCTCTACACCTGTGATTATACTGGCTGTGGATCTGCAGCCGGTTCAATTGGTCCGGAGTTTCCGGCCCCAGTAATTTCTGGTCTGGAGACAGCCACTTCTAGTTTCAAGGTGCAGTATTCACCACCAAATGATAAGCCTCCGGGTCATACTACCTACTTGGGCCTACTAACTTTGTGTTGTAATGGTATCCTGTGTCCAAGGGGCACAACACTTTGTATCAATTCTGGGTTGTGATGTCTTCCCTATTCCTGAAAAAAGGGAGCACTGTTCTCCTTTATGTTGGTATCCCCGTTAGACTGAACGTCGTTTC
Source organism: Calotriton arnoldi (assembly GCA_963921515.1). Taxonomy (NCBI): domain Eukaryota; kingdom Metazoa; phylum Chordata; class Amphibia; order Caudata; family Salamandridae; genus Calotriton; species Calotriton arnoldi. Next base: position 473,775 of record CAWUFW010011460.1, read on the forward strand.
CATGGTTGGAGATGCTAGCATCCCATAATATCCCATTGTTTTTGTTTTTCTTTGCTTGACCACTCTGGGAGGCACAGTTGACCGACCCTTATGTGGCATGCTAGTTGTCAATGACCAAGGAGAACAGATCAGACTGTGCTTGAGAGCCTGTGTGCTGTCTAACCTATGCTTGGCTGTGTACAGCATCAGTGAAGGAGGCACACCCTGGAACTACACTGCGACAGGGCTTTGGCGACTAATAAGAACTCTGGAGTAATCTTAATATGCCAGCTGCTGGACCTGCCTGTGACGTCAAACTGACCTATTGTGCCCTCAAGGAGACTAGTGGTTCTTAACCTGTGGGCGGCGGACCCCTGGGAGTCTGCAAAGCCTACTAAGGGGGGCCGCGATTCCTTACAATCTTTAATAATATTAACACATTTAAAAAGTGTACATAAAGAAACAAAATGTAAAATGTAAAAACGTTTTGTAAATGTGAAGGAATTTGAAATTAGAGGCTAAAAAGTATGTTGGTATCCTCAGACTGATTTGTGGGAATAGTGCAAGAATATCAAACAGAATATAGTATGGGCGATGAGTAACCTCAATTGAATTTAGAAAATCTCCAACCTTCCTATTAAAATTAAAATCTTTTAAAAGATTTTTTTATCTTTGTGAATTCATTAAAATATATAAGCATGTGTGTATTTGTTTGATGAATGCTCCTTTCTGTATTGTTTTGTGGCTCAATTCACTGAAAATGCTGAGGCTGGGGTTCCTAGCTTTCAGTAATGACACAGTGGGGGTCCCTGGACTGCAGTAATAATTAAGGGCCTTATTACGATGTCTGTCGGAAAGGCTCCGAACGGCATTCGGATTTTCCTAACCCATGTGGGAACACATGTTTCCGACCGACTCGTAAACATTTCTGACCGACCGATTCCGATAGAAGGTGACCATTCGGTCTTTCCGACTCGGTTCCCACTGGCATTCGGAGACTCCAAGTTGGTCGAAGACGAATCTCCAAAGGTCTATGGACCGCGTTTCTGACGACCTATTACGATGTCGGAATCGGACAGCCTTTCCGAATCGGTCTGTCCGACATGAAAAGGCTGTCGGAAACTGACTTTGGGGGCCAGTAGCAGGCCCCCCCTTCACCTAGAGGCCTCCGGTTGGGGCACGTGTGGGTACCCATGGGACCCCTCTTTCCAACCATGCACAGTGTGGGGTGCAAAGTTTTCCGCAACCACCCCATTTTTCAGTGTGAGCCTGTGTTGTTGTTCGGAACACAGGCTCCCATTGAAGTCAATGGGAGTCCGACCAAACGGTGTTCGGAAACATCGTAATTGGTCGGTCGGACTCTCCGAACCGAGTCGGTCGGAACCAATTCCGACAAGGAGTCGTCAGAATGCTTTCCGACCGACATAATAATGAGGCCCTAAGTGTGGATCCACAGAAGTGAAAAGGTCAATTAAGAACGACTGATCTAGACTTAAAAGTTTGCAGCATCACCACTGAGAATCAAAATGCACTTGTCACTGAAAATGCTTTATTAACATCTGTGGTGTGCTAAAGCACCCTTGCGGACACTTTTGATTAATGCTAATTGTTTCTGTCCTCTCCGTTAAAACTATTGAGAAAATGTTTGGAACATTTTTATCGCGAATAAAATATTTTTATTCTTGGTCATACTTGACCTGTTTTTACCCAAGTGTCTAAACAAGTATCATCCTGCTAAAGACTATTTTTCCACTTTCCTTTTACTGCTTTTCTTCAAAGTTGTTAGTTAGTAATTACTCATTTTATGTTTTTAATTTGGACTTATCATTCTTTAGTCTTTTAACTATATTGCTGTTCGAGTAAGTGTGTCCTTGTAACTCCCACCACTACCTAAGAGTAATTTGTGAGCTCAGCCCACAGTACTAGACCATGAAACGTGTTGCCAAGAACCAAATCAAGAGTTGGCGTTTTGAACATGTGAGTACCCAAGCAATCAGAATCAGTAGCATAACATAGGCCCCACACCCACACACTGCAGGGGGCCCCCAAACTCCAGAGGCCCCCTCAGCATAGTACCCTGGCCAGAGGGCTCCTGATTGAGTCCGGAGGGGGCCCATCCACGTACCTTGCAGGGGGGGGCCTCAAGTTTCGCTATGCCACTGATCAGAATGTTCTCAAGACTTGCTCCTGTGCTTTCTAAGCTGAAGGCAGAGGGGAAGCAGGATGGACAATGTCACAACTTGCCAGATGTATAGTAAATACCTCTGGCCAGACACATTGAGATCAACAATCGAACATGGGCGGCTTCATGAAGACAGTCAAATCCACAGGAACTGACTCGCATGTGGGGACCTATCATCTTGTGTACAGTGTTATCACATTGAAACACATACATATAAATACTATACACTCAGGTGTAAATGCAGGACCTAAGTTATGGGGGACCTACCAGAATTTAACAGGAGGTCAAGTAGGTTCTTCTGTCAGGCATGCAAGTATAAATGAATGTACCACGGATTACTAAATTGTAGCCAATAACTCACATTCTTCCCACAGCCTGTACAGATTTTCAGGTACCATACTTGACTACGAATTGGGGCTCACTTTAGGAGTTCAGTTGTCTAGTACAGCCGTGCAATCTCTTGGAAAACAACAAAAACATAAATCCTGTCCACCAGCTGTATGAAGGATCAAGGCTACTTTGGACAACAGTGGGCAATCTGGAAATATGCAAATGTGTTGCTGGATGATTCAACTGCCCACATAAGCAGGGACTTTCATCCCTCTAGAACATCAGTGTGGGCAACTGGTTAAAGAGTTAGGATCAGCACATCACACTAAAAAAAGAGAGCTGAGGACTAGTCAAACATTAATACATAGTCTTAGGTAATGCAGTAATCTGTAAAGACCAGGTAGTTCTTTGGGCGTCTTGGAAGATGCACAACGGGTTCCCTGAGCACAAGAGTTCCATTATGGTGAAATAGCAAATGTTCTTTGGCCTGATAATTCTAACTTGTTTTTTTTGTTTTTTTCTGTTACTTGGGTCCAGTGTTTGATCACTGGTGTGGGGAATAAAAGCGTTACATAGGCAAACAATGAATTTTGTTACATTTAGTCTCATTGTATTCTGGATTTGAAAATATGGGGGGAAAAAACAATACGATATCTGTGAAGTTTACTATTCTGGAGATATGGAGCTACAAGCAACGTGAAGTTTTGTTGAAACCTGGATATCAGCCTTTTATTTGTGTGTATGGTTTTTCACATGGACGGGTACTTGCAACCAAAAGATCAGATTTTCTCTAGTCTAGAGTAATTGCTAGAGTAATAAGTGATAGATTATCAGGGCTGACTCAGTAGATATATTTGAATTCAAGTACTTATTTTGTAGTTCTTGATCTATAAATATATTTTATACCAAAGTATTAATGAAAATTAGTCTGGCATATTGACACCACTCACTTCAGTATTTGAGCTAATATCGAGAAGATCTGAAAATTGCAAAAAATAACTAATTTTGTGTATTGGTTTCTTACCAAAAATTGAAGCTATTCTTCTCAGCAAATGATATAAGAGAAGTCATTTTCCCTTGGTTATACATACAGTGGTGAAGTTTTCTTCATCTATTAAGATGTTGCATTAACACAAAAATTTTATTTGTAGAGCTAGTGTGCTTTTACGTATCGATTCACCGTGGCTAATGTAGGCCTGCATTTTAAAACGGCTAACATAAGTTGCCATCTTGCTTTGTGACACATGATCTCATTTAACTCTAGGTGAAGCTGGAGTTCTAATTATTGAATGCAATGTTCTTTTGCTTTCTTTCCCATGTGAAATGCTTTCTTTGCCTTGTGATGATCATGGAATGTTTTAATGAGTAGCATATTCCAAAAAGACACCTGTAGAGTATAGGCTGGTCCCTGTATCTCATCTTGCCACAGATAATGTAAGTTTGAAGGGCGCTGAGAGAAGCTGTATAAGGAGTCCTGAGAACCTAACAAACATATAATTGTATCATCTCGCTTTGACCTGATTGGATCGTTCCATGAGAACTGTGTATAGGTGTAGCAAATTATAGAATTCTGTGATTTAAGCTACTGCATTGTAAATTAGAGGCAGTGTGAGTTAGACTGGGTTTCGATGCAGTTTAGAGCAGCGCCGAGTAGGAGATTTAAAATACTCTCGATGAGAGAGAACTTACTTTTCATTGCCCTTTCCTTTAAGATCACTCCATGCTGGTTCATCCTCTTTCTTGTATGCCTTTGATTTGATCTTTATATTATTTGATGCAGTCATATTTTATTAATCAATACTAATCTGATTTTGCCTTCTGTAAAGCTTTAAACTTTTAATGAAACTTTATAGTTTGAAACATAGTCTGTCTTTCTTGTAGAGCCTAATGTGCTTCACATTTATTGAATCGAATGATTTGTTGACCAGCCTCAGTTGTGAACTTCAGTTTATTCTATAGTGCTTTATGGGCAATGGAAAAAAACTCCTCCAAGCCAGGATGGAGTCCATACACGGATCCACTAGTATTGTCGTGTGAAAAGCTGCAGGAAGACTTTGCTTTTGGATGAAAACTTGAATCACTTGGGGACCAGGAAGAAAGTATTCCTCAAATTATTGCTGTATTTAATACAGCCTTCATGTTAAGATTTGGAAAGTGAACCCCAATGGGGTCTCCCCTTGTTGAATTTTGGACTTATGACTATGGGTATTTGTGGATCCGCGTGTGGACTCCATCCTGGCTTGGAGGAATTCTTTTCCATTGAATCGCACAGCATTTAGGCTGTATACAACATCCCTTTAGTCCTGAGGAAGACCCGCCGTGATGTCTAACTACTAACACTTACACATAGGGTCGAAACGTTGACGCAATCCCATTGTTTCATGTTCTCGGTCAACCATCTTAAAGAAGTGCCAATAGTGATATAGGATGTTTGTTGAACTGGGGATATGAGAGAGAACAGACATTTTTGTAATAATGTTTCTATGTATATCATGCTAAGATCAGTCTTTGTCTACATTGTGTAATGTCAAACTTATTTTTTCACTGTATGTCACTTTATCACTAAGTCACCTCTTTCGATTTATTTTTGTGTTTTTTGGACAGCCTGATATGAATAAGAAAATGTGTGCATATTATTTAGATATATGACTTCCAATATACTAAATAATTATAACTGTTATGTGTTGTTTATTTAGGTGATGTACAGTGGGGGTGTTGAATAATGTTCAATATAGGCCCACATTCTCACAGCTTCTTGGAGAACATACATTGATCTTCTCATATAGGTGTGACTTTCTAACACCTATTTTTCAGGCAAAGAAATTGCATCATCCGACAGAACTCATCGTAGTTTATAACATTGTATACCCAGGTTCCGAGGGACACAGGGTAACCCTATTGTGTTTGATGGCATGGTATTTAAAAGTAGAACATGGTGACATTTAAAGTTAGCATGTCCTTACAGTGACTAGGCCCCAAAAGGTGTTTTCACTGTAGGAAGGCTGGCTGGCCCACAGAGAAACACAGGGTAGCAATATTAAATAATATAACTGTATCTCAGGAAAAAGACCAGCTGGAAAAATAATCAAACCACTATTTCAATAGTTATTAAAAATCCAATTTAGTGAGGGGATGTGGGCAGGAGGGCACCTTCATACATATACTCTGGGAATGTATGGGTATACAGAAGTATTGGTCTGAATTGACGAAGTGCATGGAGGAAGTGATGGGTAATAAGATTGACTATAGTATAAAGTTGTGTCTCCTGAATATATGGGGTCCTACAGACTTAAATAGCAAAGAAAGAATATGGGTGACACTTGGTATGATAATTGCTAAACGGAACATTGCGAGATTGTGGAGGGCGCTGGAACCACCGACAATTGCAGCGTGGGGAAAAGACATGGATTGGTGCATTTTGACAGAGAGGACAGTGTACGAATCTAGAGGCTGTCCTAACAAATGGTCGCAGATTTGGGAAAAATGGAACGGGTATAGGGGAGGCATATGTGAGCCCCCGCAGCTTAGACGAAGGCAAGATTCGGGGTAGATTAATTGTAATTTGGGTCTATCTATTGTCATGAAACTGAAATGATGCATGGTCTGTGGTAGGATTTCATACCAGCGATGCAACCTTGGGCGCTTTTGTTTGTAAAGTGTGTACACTGTATAAGCTTGTCATCAATAAAAAGTTATAAAAAAAAAATCCAATTTAGTGGTGAAGACAGATTTGTTTCATAAATATTAAGGAAAAGTAACTTTTATAAAGTTACCTTTTACCGTTTTAACTGTCAGAAGGCTAATTAGCATACTCTTCTGCCAGTTCTCAGCCTGTTCTTTGCCTTTAATAGGTGTGAAATGTCTCCCAAGAGCAAACAATAGGCTCACTTGAATGGGCACAGATGACTTAATCTGACCTCCACTGAATATGCAGGGTGGGGGCAGAGATTCTCCTTTTGACAGCACACTGTCAAATCCTGCTTGATGGGTCTGTTGAGCCACATGTAATACTTGGGCATACTTGAAAGGAAGAGAACAGGATACCAAGACAGTTCTTTAGTATTCACTATCTGGTTGCTTTTGTCCTACCTAACTTCTGTCCCTGGATTTGTTGTGGGTATAGTTCCTTCCCCAAACCTGATTTCAGAGTTAGATGTGGGAGGACACTAAGATTACCATAGTACACTTCCCACACAAACACCCCCAGCCCTCAGAGCCCAGGTTTAATGTTGCTGCAGACTATCGCGATCTTGAAAATGCCCTGACACATGGCATTTAGGGCATGTTTGCAGTAATGCAAATAGGAACTACTTAAAAAGTTGGTAGGGTGGGCCCCAGGAACCTTTACCCCATTGGTTAGGGCGGGCCCATGTGTCACTCCACCCACTAGCTCATGATAGGCAAAAATCTGGCATCTCCAGGCATCTTTCTGAACCTTCGGGAGATCAAAAGAGGACTGGATCTGCTGTCTATGACCTAGGAGGAACACTAAAAGACTGGTCCTGCACCCGCTTGTGCACTGGACAAAGAAGTGGACTTCAAGGGCCAGCTAGTTGACCTCCTGTGTGGTTACAGAGAGACAACAAACTGCAAGATGCCTGTTCCTTGAAGTACCCTGCTGACCAGTGGCAAGTGGAACTGGACTGGACTCTGCGGTTGGCCTCTGCCAGCCACTCTGAGTCTCTAAGTGCCTCCCCTGATATCCTGAGGGCTTTACAAGTGTACTCCTCTGGTGGACTGGGACTTTAAAAAACTAAGGGCCTGATTTATATATTGGTGGAGAGGGTACTCTGTCACGACGGAGCTCCCTTCATACCAATTTAGTGGACCTTAGGGTTCATCATGGCAGAGACTACTCTGTCTATGCCACGATTATTCCCCTCCAACAGCCCTGGAGAGTAAGCGCAGTCAGAGAAATGGCTGCATGTCCGCCCACCCAATTTAGATGGAGTACATGTAGTCATTTTTACTGTTCCTTACCGCCAGATGAAACCTGGCGGTAAGGAACAGTAACAACATTATAATGCTCTCCAAGCCATGGGAGAACCCTCCAATGGTGAGGAGAGCTTTACTTTTTTTCCATTTCAAAAAGAAAATCCTGTTTTGTGATTTTATTTTTTTAAAGAAAAAAAAAAAAGAAGAAGAAGAGTACTGTTTGCTGGAGGGCTGCATCCTTCTGAGGCAGCACTGCAGCAAACAGTAAAATGCATTGACAGGAACATACCTTAATAAATGTCATTTATAAATCTGGCAGGTGGAGTATTCTCGGCCTGTCGGACGTAAAGTCCTCCGCCAGGCCAATGTAGAATACTCTGCCCGCCAGAATATAAATCAGGCCCCAAGTCAGAAGGTAACATCTTTGACGGGGATAAATCTGGTTGGTATATCTAACCCTCGCTCCATAGCTACTGCGACCATTGACAATCACTGGCACTTTGTGCTTTTTGGTGCCATTTCTACATAAAACTTTCAAAAATCATATCTTTGTTTTCCTTTACTGGATTATTGTCATTTTGTTAATGACATTTTATTTTGTCTAATTCGTTTTGGGATTTGTATGATTTTGCATTTGGACTTTGTTACTATTTTAGTACTGCATAAATACTTTACACATTCCCTCTAAGTCGGGTGTCTCCTACCAGTTGAATGGGAGCTACCAGTACCTCCCAGACACCTTCAGAGTACCTCACAGCCTCAAGTTCATTTTTAAATAAACACAGGGTCGCATTTTCCTTTTAAAGTTAAGGGACCACTGTATTTATTTTACATTATTATCAGAAGGCTGCAGATTGCAGGGCCTGCTAATCAGCAGTGCTCAGTCATATTTATGACACCGGCTGGGGCACAGAGGTGAAGAACTGAAGCCCTGAGATATGTAAGTCTTAAACAAAAGTCCTTGTCAACCCAATATTGGAGCACGAGAACAAAATGATTTTTCTGAATGCTTTTAAATGGGAGAAAATGCAAATGAAGAGTTACCTTAATGATTAAGTCAACTTTTCAATTTAATTTTCTCCCATTTCAAAGTGTTGCATTTACAAACAGCAGGCCTCCTGCTCCAAGTGGCCAGTGGACACAGTGCCATATGTAGAACTGAAAATTACAGTTGTTTTTTTTAAGTGGGAGAAATTTAAAGTGTGAAAAATGTTCCATACTGTGAACATTTTTGCAAATAATTTTTCTGCACTGTAAAATTTCTCCCTTTAAAAAAAAAATGGTTGTATGTTTGTGTTATACATGTAACGGTGCCACATATGGCGAAAGGTATGTTCTGTGCCACAAGTACATACAGTACAGTCGCTCAGTCACCCATACACATATATCCCATTCATACACACACGTTCATACATCCCCAAAGACCACGCTCAGTGAAACACATGGCAGCCCTGTCATAGTGCCCCTTGGAAAAGTATTTTGTTCAAACCATAGTATCTGGCTCTATGGACATTCGGCTTAAAGTCAATGAAGCTGGGCTTGGGGTTGTCTGGTAACAATGCTGAGTTGTTTTGCCTTTAGTAGCTCACGATGAGTGTCACTGATCAGAAGTAGCTGTCACTACAGAAGAGGCTGGAGATCCCTTCTGTAAGTTAATCCTGTCTGCTCCATACCATAGGTACCAAGAGGTTGATCTCAGGTTAATTTAGTGACTTTGAGGGTTCACTCTGACAAGGGTTGCGATTATTCCTTGAGGTGTGTAGGCACCCAACCCAAAAAATTATCCAATTCCTTACAAGACCCAATAATAGCAACCAAGAAACTTCATAAGAAAGAATTCTCTCCCACCAGTCCCCCTCTTGCTTTTCGTAAGTACTCTGGGATCTCCAAGACACTAAATAATGCTCAAAGCCGAACAAGTGATTTATAGACAGCATCAAAGAAGGCAACACCATAACTTTTACAATGCTGGATTCCTAAAAGCTCAATATGGCTAAACCTCAGTATTTGCACGCCCACGCACCAGCTCATTTAGAAGACCCATAATTCCTGCCAAATACAAATGCTTTTCAGCTGCAATCCCACTAACGTAGCAAAGTCCCATGCGTTTCACAGGAACATCCAGACTGGACATATTCTGCATTATAAATAGATCATAGGACAATTTGGGTAGAATGTTATGTTTGTATCACAAAAGAAATTTCCTTTGGATTGAATAAGCAGACTCTAAATAATATTAACTCTATGCACTCAAGTACATCTAAATCTCACTCATTCAGGTTCACATCATATATCTGGGGAAAATATAACCATATACCCAAGGTTAACAGTCTAGACAACGTTTCTATAAAAAAAGTATAAATCTATTTATTGTTTAAAACAAGTCATATGATACACAGATCAGAAAGTGTATGGATAATCAATTATATTGTTTTTTCTACTAGCATCTGGAGTTGATTCAGAGTAGTATATATGTTTCGCACACATCTAAGCACTTTCTAAACCAGCACATAAAAAATACATTACAAATTAAAAAGAGAGTACATGCAATAGACAAACAAATAGGTCATAAAATGGCACACGTCCGTGATTTCTTAATTTTATGGGCTGGAACCCGGTACTGTCATGTCGATAAGTACTCAGTAGTCCCAGTCTCTTCACGGATTGTGTTTTTCTTATGGGGCGTCGACGCGTTTCGATGGAAGCCTTATAATACCATCTTTATCAAGACTTTTAATTGTAACTCTCATAGACAAACAAATTAAAACTGGAACCCTTAAAAACCTCTTGATAATTGGAGGAGGCCACACAGATATACAGGGGCGTGAAATTGCAGTGAGCGTATGGGGCAGATACCTCCGTCCTCCTCACTAGTGTCCAGATAAAAAATGAAGGGTGTATCTTATTGACAGTATCAGAAGATTCCTGAATGACGACGTGACGATCCCGCACGTAGAAAAACCCTAATTATAAAAGGGACCCACGAGGTTGGAACTCGAAACCAATAAATTTAACCTAACACGAAGGTCTATACTTAGAAGAACCGCTGTATTTATTTTGGCCGGTGGTATATACGCCCTTGACAAAGGCAAGCGCCACGTTCATCATCGGGGCCCACGAAAGGTGTTAATAAGATACACCCTTCATTTTTTATCTGGACACTAGTGAGGAGGACGGAGGTATCTGCCCCATACGCTCACTGCAATTTCACGCCTCTGTATATCTGTGTGGCCTCCTCCAATTATCAAGAGGTTTTTAAGGGTTCCAGTTTTAATTCGTTTGTCTATGAGAGTTACAATTAAAAGTCTTGATAAAGATGGTATTATAAGGCTTCCATCGAAACGCGTCGACGCCCCTTAAGAAAAACACAATCCGTGAAGAGACTGGGACTACGGAGTACTTATCGACATGACAGTACCGGGTTCCAGCCCATAAAATTAAGAAATCACGGAGGTGTGCCATTTAATGACCTATTTGTTTGTCTATTGCATGTACTCTCTTTTTAATTTGTAATGTATTTTTTATGTGCTGGTTTAGAAAGTGCTTAGATGTGTGCGTAACATATATACTACTCTGAATCAACTCCAGGTGCTAGTAGAAAAAACAATATAGTTGATTATCCATACACTTTCTGATCTGTGTATCATATGACTTGTTTTAAACAATAAATAGATTTATACTTTTTTATAAAAACGTTGTCTAGACTGTTAACCCTGGGTATATGGTTATATTTTCCCCAGATATATGATGTGAACCTGAATGAGTGAGATTTAGATGTACTTGAGTGCATAGAGTGAATATTATTTAGAGTCTGCTTATTCAATCCAAAGGAAATTTCTTTTGTGATACAATTGTATAGTACCCTATTCCTTTGGTGTAAAGAGGTTCCTCTCGTTTTTTTACAATAGAATGTTATGTTGCCTTTGCTCGAGTCATCACAGTACATCGCTATCCATAGTTCCTCTGTTACAAAATACAGTGTCGTAGCTAGAGGGGGTGGGGCACTATTTTGTGGGCAGCTTCGAGAGCAAGGTAAGTTTTGTTTTTTAATTTGTTCTCCCGCCAGTTCTCGGCTGCCGGGCAAGCCCCCCACACGTCGGCGTCTTTCGCCAGCACCCCCCCACCCACTCAACCCAACCCCGCTCTTACAGCACTGGGGGGCAAATGAAGGGATCGCCCTGGGTGTCCAAAGCTCTAGTTATGCCACTGACAAAACATAATGTCTTGATCCCGAACATTCCACCGAAAACTCTGTGTTCTGACCCAGAAATGAAACAGTAGCGATGTCAAGTTGTCCAATGTGAATAGCTTATCTTGCACATGCAGTTCTGGATTTACAAAGACAAAACTACAAGTGCCAGAATATAAAGAAAAAATCCGACCAGCATGAAGTACTTAATAGTTGCCACCTGGCTTCATGTCACAGGAAAACCTTCACCCAGTGCAAACTTTAGCCAAAAGCACTTTGCTTGCTGGAACTAACAGCAGAAACCACAAGTTCCAACTTGCAGTACATTGCCTGTTAAGAAGCCGGGACTGAATCAAGGTGCACCTAGGATGCATGTGTGTGGTATTTCTTTGGAGAGAAACTATTTGTATTTGTGGTATTTCTAAAGAGCATTAGACCAAAAGGTATGAAAGTGCTAAACAAGAGGAAAGACAGACTTTACTGTGAAACCAGCCAAAATGCAGCCAAGTGCACCTAGTGAAGAAGGCCTAGTTCAAGGGTGTCCAGTGCAGGTCCACGAGGGCCTGGGCCGGATTTTCAAGATGTAAACAGAAGATAACTTAGTATATAATAAATCGAATTGCAACTCCTTTACGAAGTCAGTGGCTATTTCGAAGCGCTGTAAACAGATGTTGCTGTTACCCAAATCAAAGATATTATTATCCAATTTAATGTTATTATTATTACATTTAAGGAGGAGGAGCAGCAAGGCTGGGAAAGGATTCATTTAAAATGAAACTATGAAGGATTTAAACAGCTTTCAAGTGATTCATCCCATGTGTGACACCTTAACCCAGTTCTGGGTTTTGACACACTCCCTTCGATTTTTGGACTTGAAGTTTAATTTTTACTCATTTCATGGCACCACAGAGCCCCGCATAGAAGTTGTTAGTAACACAGAACAGGTTGTCTGAAGTGATGCAATATGTCTTGCAACCACTTCACCCCCCAACACCGGCTTGTCTCTCTATCTCTTTCCAGAAGACTTCCATAGCAAATTCTGCTGGTTACCATAAAAGGCCAAATGCTGCAATCCATCCTCATATCCATGCTATCCATTATTGTAATTAGATATTCCATTTATAATGCTCTTAGAGAGGTACTCGTGTGAACTCTCAGAGCTGCGCATCGTTGGGTTTATTACGGTAATCTGCAACCAGCAGAACATTCACCTCGCCTCAAGCTCCGAAGCGCCTCCAAACAACCATTTAAGTGTTTTAGTGCTAGACAACAGCCCACATAAATATATTAATACATAACTGCTCATGACGTTCAACGCAAGGGTCGACAGAGCTACGAGGCAACAATAATGCCAGACCTAGCGCTATAAAGTTCGGGTACTCTTTGGCTGTAGCCAGTGCAGATGCAGAGCAGACGAGTAGAGCGGCAAACCTGCACCTGTGCGCTCTGGTCCTCCAAAACATGGACCGGAAGGAAGGGGGCCTCCGGGGTTTTAGGCGCTAGAACAATATCTGCGCATAGCAGTCCAGGTTTGTCAGCCCACAGCTGAGATAACAGCCACTGCTCGGGTCTACGTCTGCCCCGGGGACTTCCCCTAAGCGCCGCCGCCAGCACACTATACCTTACGTCATTCATTACACCACATTGTAGATGAGTGCCACTACTACAACACAACTCTGCCCCTGGTCCTCTTCCTCCTCCTAAACGCAGGGTACTCACAGCAGGCACTGGCTCCTCAGTCCCCTCCTCCCTGCACCGCGTCCCGTCTCTGCACCCGTGGTGCTGCCCCGTCCGTGGGTGCAGACACACGGCCCTGAGGTGTCCTCCGCAAACCTGGCTGCGGGGGTTGGGCTCCGCTCTGTTGCTCTCCTCCCTGCCAGCCTCTCTCGCTGCTTCTCCAAGGTCAGGGGAAGGACCTGGCGGCGGCTCCTCCCTCCAAGCTGGCCGCCATGAGAAGGCGCCCTCCCCCTCCCTTTGCCTGCTGCCAAGCTCGAGTACCAGCAGCGGAAGATGCCGATGGCCAGGGCCCGGATGGAGCCAGGAGACAGGCTAGCTCTGCTTGCAGTGTTCCCTTGCAGCGGGCATGCTCTCGCACCACCCGACCTCTGACCCCACCTACCCATGGCTCATTGCCCCTTATGGCCGTGAAGGGCCTCTGCTTTTCATTACCATAAGAAGTTATTATTGGGTGATATATAATACTAACTGGCATGGGACATCAGTATGGGTGGCACTTAGAGGCTTATTGTCCCTGTCCCTTAAACACTCTCCAGCGTGCGTGTGATTAACCTCTGACCCCCTTTCCGTCATCCCGTGACGCTGATCCCCTGGCTCGCTTTATCTCGCCCGGTTTCTCAGGTCTGCTTCCCGTCCCCTTTCCTGGCTAGGCCGAGGAAGGCTCCGAAACAATTGCAGAATAAGAAGCGGCGATGACATAATGCTCATCTGAGAGCTGAACCACCACGGGCGGCGCGGGAAACATGCCAGCTGAGCTGACTACACGCCCTGAGAGACAGAGACAGTCTGTCCTGGGTATTACAAGCCGCAGTGTATTTTTCAGTTATTTCCGAATAATAATTTTGGTACATTGGCACCAGATTACACAAGCTTTCGGCTGGTACAGTTTTGCACCGAGATTTGAAACAAGCTACCAACGCAAAAAACAATAAAAAAATACAAAATAAACATGTATTATTTGCATGTATATTATATATATATAATCTATTGTCACGTAGGTAGGTGAGCATTTCCATAGGAAATACCAATTTTGTTTTGCTAATAACTTTGGTCCCGTCTGATGAATATTTACAAAACTTTCCAAAAAGTGCTACTTTTTGATTAGTTTGTGCATGAAAAATTTTGGGGTGATCCGTCAAGCGGGGGGTTGAGAAAAAAGGAGGGTCCTAAAATGCAAAATCACCATGCAATTTTCATAGACTTTTTTGTCCGATGCGTTTTTACAAAACTGCTGAACAGAATTACACCAAATTTGGCAGGAAGCTAGATCTTGAGTCGCAGATTGTGCTTTTTGTGATTTGGTGTAAATCCGTACAGTCGTTTTTGAGAAATGAAGCTCCAAAATGTTTGTATATCTCGATGGTTGGGTTCCAGGAACCACAGGAGCGAGTGTTCTGATTAGCTGCCAGCAACATGAGAAAAATGTTGCTGGTAGCCATTACAGGACTCAGGGACTTACTCCACATAAGTTTAAAAAAAAAAATAACATAAGGGGGCTGGTAGGGATACCCAACCCCCCACACCCCTAGGCCCTGGGAGGGAGAGGGGGAGCTCCTAGGGCCAAAATACACAAAATTCAGCAATTTTTGCAGTAATTCTGCAAGAGTCCAGCGGATTTGCAGCAAAAAAAGGGGGCCACCATTATATATTGGTCCAGTTGAAGGCATTCGCCGAAACGCGTTGACCGTCCTTGCACGTTTGCACTAATGGTTTTGAAAAGAAGAAGAAAATAAAAATACCTCGAAGAAATTAATTGTGGATTCCCTCTGTGCCGTGGAGACTCTGGTTCAATTGATTGGGACCGCGTTGGGTTTGTTGTTGTTTATATATATATATATATATATATATATATATATATATATATATTCTACTGGCGGTTGCCAGTAGGTAGTTATAGTTAGGACCTAGTTTCCATAGGAAAGCATTTTTTGACTTGCCTATAACTTTGGTGTCGTTTGACCAATCTTCATGAAATTTTCCAAATAAAGCATCAAAGTAGGTTCTGTGTGTTATAGAAAGTTTGGTGCTGATCCGTGCAGTGGGAACCGATAAATAGGGATGCAAAATAAGGGTGCATTTGTAATGGTAATTCCCATAGGAACGAGTTGTTGGACCTAGATCCTGAACCGCTGGACGGAATTATACCAAATTTGGTCGAAAGGTAGATGTTGTTACGCAGATTGTGCTTTTTGTTATTTGGTGAAAATCCGTTCAGTAGTTTTTGAGAAATTAAAACCGAACAATATAGTGATATTTCTGGCTGCAGATATTTCGGAGCGATTTCGTGATGGTCGAGGATATTAGGCAGCGACATCGTGGTCAATCGCGAATGCGCACACCAGCGGGAATGCTCAAATACCAGCATGCTTTTGTTTGGGACTGAGGTGCGCGAAGTGCCTGTATCACTTTAAGGCGGAGGAGGGGCAAGTAACTACCACACTGGGAGTGGTCACAACACCATCTATATACCAGCTGACCCCCAGGGATAATGAGGAGCCATTGGAACGAGGCACTGAGGAAAGCTACATAAGCTGAAACGCGTCTGCCAAAGCGTTTTCATGGACCTTTCATCCACGCGCAGAAATATCAATAAAGCTGCTTGTTTTGAACCCCGGAGCTGTGCCGCACTCTTTCCTACCTGTGAGGGAGTTTTGGTGTTTCATGTTGTGCCAGTAAGTGGGCTCTGGCAAGCGGTACGCCCTCTCGATCAGGAGCTACGCGGGAAGCCTGCAACCTTTGGAGTGTGCATGGAACTGTAACGCGTCGCCCCCACGGCAGTTGTTAATTGCCATTAGGTGTTACTTCGGACTGGGGAGAGAGGAGGCAATATTAATTGCCTGAGAAGGGGACAAACAAGTGGCTGTAACCATCCAAGGCAACGGCGGCGGTGTGTGGGTCATCGGCCAACTAGCATTGGGGCATCACTTGGTGTTCTGGATTGCCCAATTACTTAATGGACGTCCACGACGTGACTCCAAATTCCAGCATGCTTTTGTTTGGGACTGAGGTGCGCGAAGTGCCTGTATCACTTTAAGGCGGAGGAGGGGCAAGTAACTACCACACTGGGAGTGATCACAACACCATCTATATACCAGCTGACCCCCAGGGATAACGAGGAGCCATTGGAACGAGGCACTGAGGAAAGCTACACAAGCTGAAATGCGTCTGCCAAAGCGTTTTCATGGACCTTTCATCCACGCGCAGAAATATCAATAAAGCTGCTTGTTTTGAACCCCGGAGCTGTGCCACACTCTTTCCTACCTGTGAGGGAGTTTTGGTGTTTCATATATATATATATATATATATATATATATATATATATATATATATATATATATATATACATATATATATATATATATATACATATATATATATATATATATACATATATACATATATATATATATATATATATACATATATATATATATATATATATATATATATATATATATATATATATATATATATATATATATATTTCTACTGGCGGTTGCCAGTAGGTAGGTAGTTATAGTTAGGACCTAGTTTCCATAGGAAAGCATTTTTTGACTTGCCTATAACTTTGGTGTCGTTTGACCAATCTTCTTGAAATTTTCCAAATAAAGCATCAAAGTAGGTTCTGTGTGTTATGGAAAGTTTGGTGCTGATCCGTGCAGTGGGAACCGATAAATAGGGGTGCAAAATAAGGGTGCATTTGTAATGGTAATTCCCATAGGAACGAGTTGTCGGACCTAGAGCCTGAACCGCTGGACGGAATTATACCAAATTTGGTCGAAAGGTAGATGTTGTTACGCAGATTGTGCTTTTTGTTATTTGGTGAAAATCCGTTCAGTAGTTTTTGAGAAATTAAAACCAAACAATATAGTGATATTTCTGGCTGCAGATATTTCGGAGCGATTTCGCGATGGTCGAGGATATTAGGCAGCGACATCGTGGTCAATCGCGAATGCGCACACCAGCGGGAATGCTCTGGCTGGACGCAACCTGAACAGAAAGTTGCGTCGCCATTTTATCGATTGGGAACGGTTCCCAGGGGTGAAAATTTCAGTGATGTCACTGACCATGTCATTAGTGATGTAATATGTGAGGTAATAAGCAGTACATTGCGGTGGCTTGAGTTATAGTTAGCACAGGTAACTATAACTGCTGAATTTCTCTGATTTTGTACGAGTGAAATGTCGGCCTAACAATAACGTCCCTGTAACCTGGTGGAATGCAAGGCCTTCGCATGCTGGTGGGGAGTAGATCATTTCCGCCAGTATTCGTGGGGTTCTGAATATGTTCTATTTCATGAGTTCACTTCCTGTTCTGGGTTAGCACAATTATGTACATATATTATTTTTGGTAATTGTTTTCAATGTTAGTAAAGGGGGAAAATGTGTTGGTATCTAGTTTAGAATTGTGTGTGGTTGGGTGGAGGTTGTGGAATGTTGGGGTATTAAGATGTAGATGTGTATTTGAAAAGAGACCAGGCAGTTGCTGTTAGCCTGCGTCCCTGCCAGTCCATTTACGAGGATACTCTGAATAAACCCAGCTTATTAATCACTTACTTTGTGACCATATCTTTTTATTTATTTTAATTAAAAGTCAGCGGGGGCCCACGCGGGCCCCCATGCCTGAGCCTTTATTGGCCCCTGGGGCCCCATCCCCTAGGGCTGGCTCACTTAATGTGTCCCGGTTAGCCCACCCCCACTAGCATGAGCAAAACATGTGTTTGCCCCCGTCTGGCGGGAGCATTTTTAATTCTCCCACCAAATGGGAGCAAACATCAAGTCTGCTCCTGGAGATTTAAAAATGCTCCTGCCAGTTGGGGGCAGACTTGTGCTCTGTTTCCCTGTCCACAGTGATGCAGGCACATATATTGTTCCCGTCCAGAGGGAGCAGCATAAATAGCTGCAATGCCAGTTCCCGCAGCTTACGGGGAGCCGGCTGTGGGCGTGGAGCCCTGGGCTCCCTCCGCAACCCACCATGTGTGCTTGGTGGGTACCCTGGGAATGGTGTCCAGGGGGCCTAATAAGGCTGGGGGAGGGCGGGTGTCACACGGCCCCTCCTCTTTTTTAAAATTATATTTGGCCCCTGGGATGGGATTTCCAGGGCCTATTAAGGTTTGGGGAGGGGGGGCTGCATGCCCCCCCTTAGATTTTGGCCCTCAAGAAGGCTATGGGAGGAGGGGTGCTCAGTCCGCTCCCATTTTTAATTGTATTTGGCCCCATGGGATGGTGTTCCCAGGGCATTTTAAGGTTAGGGGAGGGGGGCTGCATGCCCACCTCCATTTAATATGTGTTTTGGGCCCTAGGGATGGGGTCCCAGGGGACTGAATTCCAACCCTACGCAGCGCACAACAAAGGCTGTGCATGGCATGGGGTTAGCAGCCTGGTAGGGGTTTGGCCACAGGGCCTAGCGGCAGGCCAAGCCCTATGGCTAATTCCCCGTTGCTCACAGCCTTGGGATTGGCTGATTGCAGGGCTTGGCTGCAAGCCAGGCCCTGTGACTAACCTCATTCCACGCATGACCTAAGGCTCTGCGCGGCGTGGGGTTGGCTGCCTGCAGGGGGAGGGTTGGCTGCCCGTGGACAACTGACTGCCGCACATGGCGGGTTGGCTTTACGTATGGTATTATAATATTACTATATGTAAAAAAAAAACACTTAAAATTCACTGAAAAACCAAAGGTTAAAGTAACATTATAGTTGGGTGTGATCAAAATATCAGTTTTCATTTTTTTTTTTTTAAAACCTTAGAAATTCACTGAAGAAACCAAAGGTTAAAGTGACGCTCTAGTTAGGTGAATATCTCATTGACAAAATTAACATTTTTAACTAAAGAAAACACAGAAATTCACCAGTTATAGTTAGCAGATCTAACTCTAACTTGTGCCCCCGCCATGCACTGCTTATGACCTCACATATTACATCACTCAAGACATGTTCTATGACATCATTTATGACATCACTGATGAAATCTCTAATGACATCATTGATGACATTATCCAAGCTTCTTTTGCACACATTGCTCTATAAACAAGTATGGCATTTGAGATCTGAAAGTAAGTACAAAATAGATCACAATAATATGGAGCGTCATTGATGCCTTCATATATACAACCCCCTTAGATGACCAAGTCTGTGTTATGTGCAACATTGACTCTAAACCATTCACTACGTGTACCGAGTTCATGTGGACTATCAACCACAGATAGAAGGGTAACACCTACTGCACACGGTGTTCAATCCATGTACAACTGTTCAGAGAAAACCAAGTTTCTCCAGATAGTCAACTTCTGTTACATAACTAATGCTCTACTACGGACAACCTTTATCTGTATCACACCGCTCACAGTCACCAAACTTTCATTGAGAAATGAAGTTGCTATGACTAGAAACGAGGGTACGGTAAACAGTGTTTTTTCTATGGAGAGAGTTTACTCTGTACCACACTGTTTGCAAAGAGTGAAACTCCCATTAAAAAAATCATAGAGTATTACAAAGTTAGTGGCGGCTAGTAAAATTTGAAAGTGGTAGGGCGTAAGACCAAGCCATTACCCAGGTTAGCCCAGCCAAGTTTCTCGGGTCTATATGAGGCTAGCTGTTCCAGTCTAGGATTTTTTAATTGTATTCTGGAACTTGGTGTTTTCTTAATCCCCTTATATGAAACAAGGACTAGGACTCCCAGAATGCTAAGAACCTGTATTGAGAAGCTAATCACACAGAGTTGGAATTTATGTAGCATCACTCATTTTTGTTACAACTGCACATGGAGGTAGGGTGGCAGTGAGTAGGAGATGCGTGAGGAACAGAGATGGGGCATGGTGGGCACGGTGCGACCTGCAAACAGAGGAGAACAGAGATGGTGGCAGGGAGTGCTGCGGGGGAGGTAGAAGTAAATAAAGAGTGGACGTGGCAGGAGAGTGGAGCTGACAGTGAAAAGAAGGGAGAGAATAGAGGAAGACTGGTACAGTGGAGGAGAGGTAAGCACGAAAAGGCCAAAGAGCAGAGAGGGAATAGGAAAGAGTGAGAGAGAAACAGAGAAAGGGGAGCAGAGCAGCGACACCTGAGGGAAGAGAGCAAAGTGCAGGAGCAGCAAAGGGAAAGAAGGAATCAGGGATAGAGGAGGGACAGGAGTGAGGAATATGTGCTGGAAAGGGAAGGGAACAGAAATAAAGGGTGAGACAAGGCAGAACAGGTGGTAACATTGATGAAACAAAAGAAGAGAGCAGGGTCGGAGTATGTGACCCAGAGAGAGAGCAGAGCAGGGACAGGCAATATGCAGGTCAAGCACCCCATTAGCACCATCAACTCATCTAACGGTCTGCTCAAGCGTTCATAAGATAATCTGTGGCAATATATCATGAGGCACTTGCTGCTCCTGGCTAACACAGATTGGATGTTTTTAACAACAACAACCCCAAGGAAAACCCGTCAACTATGGATCCTTATAGTTCAGAACCCACAGCTCCACTGGGCAAAGAGCAGATGTGATAGCCAACAAACAAAAGAGTTAACTCCATCAAGTGAAGCTTGTCTCGGGGCTCAACAGTAGCTGAATAGATGGCCTTTAACACCAATGGAAGTTGACAAAAGACGATCGCACTCCAGGCCTTGATGACTCAACCCATTAAGCAAGCAAGCTTTTTTTTTTTTTTAATATCTTTATTAATCAGCTTGTAAGCAGTACAATAGCAATCACCTCAACATGAGGTGTGGTATTTCAGCATCATTGCACCCTCCAAAGGATATCGATACAAGCCATTTTCCTGTTATAAAACAGAATCCAACATAAACAAACTCTCCTCCCAGTTCCCTCCCCCCACGGCACTTGGCATAGCATTACAATAAATCCTGAGTAGCCTTTCTAAAAATGACATGCAACATATGTTCTGATAGTCTCTTCGCCCTTCGCATGCAGCCTAGCATCATGCACAGTAACTCAACATAAGTCTGGTTTGCTTAGGAGATACCCCGTAAGGGGAGCCCAGAAGTCCTTAGGGCGAGATGCCTCCGGCAGTTCCTCCGCATAGGTGTTCAATTGGTCTTTACAATACAGCAAGTCTCGGATCCACTGTTTGACTGTGGGCACAGCCTTAGCCCCCCACCGCTGCGCTACCGCTCGTTTTGCAAACAATGTGGAAATGGCAACCAATCTCCTGTGGCAAGGTTTAAGCTTACGAACCCACCCCAACAGACACACAGCAGGTACACATGCAACAGGTTCCATCACCACGTCCGTAAGTACTTGCGTAAGCCTTGCCCAGAACTCAGCGATTCCTGCGCACTGCCAGGCTAGGTGCAGGAAATCTGCATCATCATGCCCACAACGCACACAGCGTGCACTGTCTCTGAGCCCAAATCGTCGTAGCTGAAGAGGGGTATAATAGAGCTGATGCAAGTATTTGAAATGGATAATTCGGAGATTACAATTCGCCGTTAGCCGTCCTGTCAACTCAAAACAGAATTTCCATTCAACCAGTGTCATAGAAGTACCCACCACCGCCGCCCAGCGAATGTATGAAGGGGACTCCGCTAGCTCGGTCTCCCGGAGAGATGCGTTATATAACTTCGTGATCAGGCCCCTTCATTCCTCCCCCGCCAGCACCGCCTGCAGTGCTCGCAGAGTACACGGCTCGGACGGGAACCCTGGGTAAATATCACGGATTGCTTGTCGCACCCGTACATAGGTAAATCCCAGCATTAGGTCCGCACCATGCCTGTTCTGTAAATCCGAAAGCGCCCGAAACTGGCCCTGAGTGTACAGATCTCCTAGACATTTGATCCCCACCTTACCCAGCACTTGCAAGGCAGTTGGTTCTCGTGCAGCCGATATATCTGGGTGTGCCGCGATCGGCAGTTTGGGGGCGTAGAGATAATCCACCCGCCCTTTTTGCTAATGTCTGCCACGCCCATGCCGTACAGTGGACGGGGCTGATTTCATCCCGGGGTCCTCCCCCCCCCCCCACCAATCAGAGCAGCTGCAGCAAGGGGTACAGGTAGGATCGAGTCAGCTTCGATTGCGGTGTGTGGCTGAAACCTCTGTGGAAAGTACCAAAAGTGCGCGTGTTGCGCCTGAGCACACAAATAAAATAAACGGAAATCTGGGGCCTCAAAACCACCACGCTCAAATGGCAGTGTCAAAACCTTCCAGCTACACCGGGGCTTTCCACCCCCACAGACGAAAGCGAGCAAGACCGACTGCAGTGTACTAAAGAGCGCAACATTTAAACGGATAGGGATGTTTATAAACAAGTACAACAGCTTGGGCAGAAACGTCATTTTGATGATCGCAATGCGATCCGCAAGTGATAGAGGTAGCTTAGCCCATCTTGCAGCTTGGTCCATGATCTTATCCACGGCCCGACCATAATTAGCGGCGATGACTACAGCAGGGTCTCTATGAAGCCAAACGCCCAAATATTTCACGGTGGACATTCGACCATTGCAATGGGAAGTCCATCTCAATCTCTTGAGTGCCGGCCGTCAAAGGGAACACAGTGGATTTAGCCCAATTAATGCCCAAACCCGAAAATCGCTCATACCGGACATATTCACGTAATAGTTCAGGCAAATATGTAGCGGGCTCGCGCACGTAGAGCATCATATCATCAGCATTTAATGACACCATTAAGGGTCGCTGACGGAACCGCAGCGCCGCTGGGGCGTGGCACTGCCGCAGCTTACAGGCCAGCGGCTCCAAAGCCAACGCGAATAGCATTGGCGACAGCGGGCAACCCTGTCGCGTACCGCGTTTGAAGCAAGCAAGCTTAATAGTCGAGTGAGGGATCGGTGTCCTTGCGGCAGAGTGAATTCTCAGGCCTGACTGTCAGAGCTGAAAGGCTATGTTTCGCCTTACACAAAAGCAACTTGCGGAAGTTAATCGAGCCACAGAGCTGGAGCATTTACTACAAATCTGGATGGCTTTCCCTCCACATCTGAAAAAGTGGTTTCTTTCTCGTGCTCTCTTGTGCTCCATTCGCTCTCTCTCGCACTCTACAGCTGAACCCGCACTTCATAAAGCATAAATACCATACGACAGTCATTTACTACACTCAACTAGCTAAGCAGTATTTCAAAGTCGTCTCACCCTAGAGCTGGCAGGCTTTACATCTGCTCCCCTTCTGCAAAGAGAAATTCCTCTTTTCCAAAATCTCGGTACGCCAAACATTGCTTACTGCACAGAGATCGCTGTGACAAAATGCGATCCCAGCATGCATAATGCCATCACTGGCGCTGTTAATGAGAGGAAAGCATTGCATCACTCTTAAACAAACATAATCAATCACTGTGTGGCTTGATAATAAAGCTACACTGTGATTGGTTATGTTCTTTAACCAGCCAGCCCCCACATTGCCTCCAAGCATGGGGACAGGCAAAACTCACCAGAGCCAATCCAGAGTTTGCTATCATGCAGCTTCAAGTACAACAAGCATTGGCATAGCCAATAGGTCTCACCTTTGGGACCTTATAAGTGTTTAGCCATGCAACAGTTGATGTTGTTGCACCAAGGATATTGTGCTGGATACCGAAACACTTATAAGGTCCCAAAGGCGAGACCTATTGGCTATGCCAATGCTTGTTTTTTTGCAAGGCTGGTGCTGAAAGTGCGCCCGACCAATCACCGACTTGGTGGAGCCTGGGACGGCGGAGTCATAAAAGTGCAGGAGAGAAAGTGGTTGGAGGGGGCGGAGGAAGAGAAGGGAGATGGGGGGGGGGGAGGCCATGGGTCCCTCCCACACGGCATTCACTTTCTGCGAGTGTGCCCCAACAAAAGGGAGACAAATTACTAGAGAACAAAACTTTAACAACAGCCCCGTGTCTCCTTTATTTTCGTGACACCTTTATTTATTTTTTTGCTTATATAACGCTAGAATCGACCCCCGAAGGGGTATCTCTGCGCTTAGAGTAGACAGTGAGGGCGTAAAGCATCTCCAGCATGAATTCAGCAAGTGTAAAAAAGATTGATCTTGAGCAACTTCCTGAATTGCAAGTGATTCAGGCACTGCCTTAAGGGCAAGGGGAGCTCATTCCAATAACGAGGACCAAGATGGGATAGAGCTTTTCCTCCTGATCTTGCCTTGCTAACTCGAGGCACCACCAGAAGGTGTTTAGCACTCGAGCGGAGGGATCTTGATGGTATATAGGGCGTAAATTTCTCGGTAAGGTAGGAAGGGCCCAAGTTAAGCAATGACTTATGGATGGTGCAGCAGATTTTAAATTTAACCCGTTGGCGGATGGGGAGCCAATGCAACTTCAGGAGAAGAGGGCGAGAAGGAGTCCTGGATTGTTATCTGTGCTATTAATTCGTTTTCTCTCTCCCTGTGACCCTGGACTGTACGTCCCTTGACGAAAGTGTAAGAAAGGAAACTTTCTGTGGGGAGACTCAGTTTAAGCAGGGGGTGCTTCGATAAAATCCGCTATTCTGCCGCATCACCGACCTTCGTCTATTTGTTTGAGTTCTCTAACCTTCTCTGTAGAATGTCGCATCTTTCAGCAAACCTGCCCCCACCCCAATACTGATGAAGTGTTCCACCCTGTACAAATGCACCTGGGTTGATACCATGACATCTTACACAATGCTGACATTTTAAGTAACCTGGAGATTTATCGAATTTCATTATTCAAGTTATTGGCAGCCTTTACACACCTCCTGGGCTGCGCCTAGAATGCCTGACATTATTTTGGCTATGGTGCGTTTTTTAATTCACATGAGCCTCTCTCTTATGTATTTGCTTCCCAGCATCGTCACACATTGTGTTTAAAACAGTCTCGTACTACAGAGTGCTCTACAGACCCACGCATTCACTCCCCTCGAGACTCGTGTACGATTGTAACAATCGTTCCAAATTCTGTGCTTCTGTGGAACCGGAAGAAGACTGCTGAACACGCCGGATACCCACTTTATTGTCCGTTTTTAACACTTGGTAGATTTCAAATACCATTGCTGTTACAAGACCTAGGAGGGGAACTCCAGGTCGCCAGCGTCACGAAGGTTCAAGAACCACAATGTTTTAAAGAGGTTTATATTCTGTGTCTTGCAAAGACTGTCTTAAAAGAAATCCACCATCATTCGCGCGCAAAAGGAACAGCAAAATATTTTTGTACAAAAAAATGGTAGTCACAAACAGAAATCCACAGACTGCTCAGTGAGTAGAATAGCTTTTTGTGCAAAGCTTCTCTTTTTATGGCTTTTTTTCTCGCTGTGCTGCTGGTTTGCTTGGGCGTCGTCGTCTGGCTGCTCCGCCTGACGGAATTGTCAGGTTATCTTTAATTCACGGGAGGATGAAGGGGAGAAAACACACCGGGCTGTTTAAATCAAGCCAGGCAGGAGGTCGGGTCTGCCTTTCTTACAGGCAGCGGGAATGCCAGGAATTAGAGACATCAAAAACATGCAACTGCTCGCATTTTTGTTTGGAATCCTTTCTTCAAAGGCGGCGCGGCTGGATGAACCAGCGTCGTGTTAAATGGTGCTTCTTAGCTGCGGCGGCATCGTAAAGACCACAAGGAATCCACAATATGTTAATATTTGCGGACAACTAACCTTCACATAACAATGGTGAGTTATTTACATAACGCTAAACACTGATTGTTGCCTTTTCTAAGCGCTAAATAACATTTGTTACTATTAGCTCCAATTTAAAGGTACTGGATTTAACAACCTGAACGCATGAATCTGGGTAGATGCTTTCCCGGAATTTTTGTTGTCCACGACTACTTCATCCGGCTGGGCTGTGCGTAAAATGGCAGAGCCTTGGTGTCAGCAGCCATGGCTCGTTCGATTGACCTGACATATGTCAGATCTGCACGCACATAAGAGTTGGGAGACGGAGTCTGTGTGCATTTTCTTCCGTTTTCAAAAGGAGATGTTTTTGCGGCTAGTGGCTAATTTGGACAAAGCACACAGATAATGTTTTCTAACAGGGACCAGACACACACAGCGTTTCCCTTGCGGGAGCGAGCAGCGGCACCATCTGTTCTGAAGATAATTAAAAACAGATGGCGCCGCTGCTCGCTCCCGCAAGGGAAACGCCAAACATGCACGAGTCGCAATAGAAACCAATGGAAAACATGCACGCGTTTAGGCAAAAGTCCTGAGCGATGGCTAAAGGTCCCCTCCTAAGCAGCGCTTGCGCGCTGCGTAGGCGAGACCTAAAAAGCATGAGAGCAATATCAGGATTGGTGTAAGCAGGTGGGACCAGCGCTCCAACGGAGACTGGGGGCCTGTGCTGTGTTTCGCAGACTCCATAAAAGAGAGTGGATTTGAGAGGTGCAAGGTGCGCATGTCCAGTTGAACACAGTCAGAACCAGGTCCAACCACACATCCACACTGGATCTCAGCCTGATGCCATTGCCAATCATCAGGATTGGCTCCTCCCTGGCCCCATCCCATACGAATTAAGACAGCCAGGCCGAGCCCAGTCTTTAAAGCGTCCACACTTGGGTAATTTTAAAATTATATGCTTGTGGCTAAACTCAGTAGGGGGTCAATGCCCCAACGCTCCTGGAGAGAAACCGCCCCTGTAAAAAGTATCTACTAAAAACAGTGTGCAATGAATACAAAACGTTTCCAAACTGACTATTCACTTAAAATAAGCAAGGTCTGTGAAAGATCATACTACCTTCAGCCCTCAGTCTGTGAAAGATCATACTACCTTCAGCCTTCATACAGTGGTAAAAACTTTACAACTAGCCCATCTTCTGAAGCAAATCAAGCACATGTACATAGATTAGTATCTGGTGCACATAGTCTTCTATTTTATGTAGAAATTGTTATGCTGAGACAATTCTGTCTAATAACTCAAGACTGCTTACAATACTTAGGGGCTGATTACGATGGCGGAACGATCGCCGGGCCGGCGGTGAGGTCCGCCAGCCCTGCTGACCGCGATTCTCCGACCGCCAGATTACGATGGCGGTGGGATCCAGACCGCGACTGCGGCGGAGGCAAAGCCCGTCCGCCACGGAACCGCCACAGGCAATCGTTACGATTGCCTGGTGGAGCGGTCAGCATGCTTACAATGGTGGCGGAGCCTAGCAGGCTCCATCCGCAGAATTATGATGCTGGCGGAAGCCAGCCTTTCCATGGCGGTTGAACCGCCATTGAAAGGCTGGTGGGGATTGTTTTCGGGGGCCCGTTGCGGGCCCCCCTTGTGTTGGGGGGAGGTGTGGGTGCACTGGGGTACCCCCCTGCATTTGACTGCACCATGTGGCAGGCACAGTGTAGTGCCTGCCACATAGTGCAGTGAAATGCACAACATGCTCTTTTCGACATCGCAGCGGTGCTGCTGTCAGCAGCCACCGCCGCAATGTTAACGGTGCGGAATCTGACCGCAGCGGTGGCGGTCCCATCCTAATCGGGTATGCGGGACTGCCGCATGCATGGCGGACGGTCCCAAACACCGCTACGATGGCGGGCGGACCAAGTCCGCCCACCATCGTAATCAGCCCCTTAGTGTGTAGTACACAGAATATTTGCCCTGTTGGAAACTTTTTCTGCAGAATCAAAAAACATGTGTGTAACATACTGGACACAAATTGTCCTTTTCACACCTATGATGCATTAGCAGCACATGTGTTTTGTAAACACTTACACCCATTAGCTGGACACAGACTGCACAACATTAGGGGCCAGATGTATGAAGCGTTTTCCCGTTCGCAAACGGGCCGATTAGCAGAATCGGCCCGTTTGCGAATGGAAAAGCCTTTGGGATGTATCATCCCAAAGGCAATTGCAAAATAGGGAATCGCAATTTTGCGATTACCTATTTTGCGAATGCATTTAGAGAATCACAATTTGCGATTCTCTAAATGCAATGCAGAAAGCGCTTTTAAATTGCGACCCTGCTTGAAGGAATCGCAATCTACCACCAACTTCAAGTTGGTGGTAAATTGCAAATCCTTAAAAAAATGCAGATTTTTGAATTTTTCTAAGTGCCATGTGGCGCACATACATGTATGTGCGCCACATGTGCACACATGGATATTTCAGGGGTGCAACAGGGTGTCCTTTTGGCACCCTTGCACCCTGGAAATTGCATGCACAATTTGCGAGTACCTATTGGGTGCTCGCAAATTGCGCATGCAATTCCCATTCATTCCTATGGGCCTTTAGGCCCATAGGAATGAATGTGAAGGCGTTCCTTAATAGCGAATCGCAATTTGCGACTCGCTATTTAGGAATATGTAGGAATCGCAAAATATTTGCAGAAACCTACATACATTGCATTTTGCGAGTCTATAATAGCGAATCGGTAACATTCGCTATTACAGACTCGCAAAATGTAATCTTGATACATCTGGCCCTAGGTATATTACTTCTCTACCTAATGTTGTGCAGTCTGTGTCCAGCTAATCCGTGTACGTGTCTACAAAAAACATGTGCTGCTAATATATATTACCTTCTGGTAATTGCCAGTATGTAGTTATAGTTAGGACCTAGTTTACATACATGGAGCATTTTTAGTTTTGCTAATAACTTTGGCGCTGTTTGACGAATCTTCACGAAATTTTCTAAACTAGTTTGCCACTCACTTCAGCTGCTGTCTGGGTGATTCATCAAGCGGGGGCAGAGAAAAATGGGGGACCCCAAAACGTGTTTTCCCCATGCAATTTACCTTAGGGATTTTAGACACAACTATTTACCAAACCGCTGAACGGAATTACATCAAATTTGACAGAAAGCTAGATCTTGTTCCAGAAAGAGTGCTTTTTTGTAATTTGATAGAAATCTGTTGAGTAGTTTTGGAGTTACTAAAGAAAAAAGATTTATGTATATCTAGAGATCCATGCGCCAACAGCAATGCCGTGATTGGCTGACCGCAACCTGAGAGAAAAGTTGCGGCTGCCGTTTTGTGAAATGGCACACGGTTCCCAGGGGTGGGGGAGAGGGAGAAAACAATGTAGAAATAGGATATAAGGGGTCTGGATTGAGGTATCGTGATCCCATGGGACTGATGGAGGGGTTTGTGAGGGACTCCTCATGGGGAATAAATTGTGGAAGAATATTCTTTTGTGCACGCGAGGATCACCTGCACCGTGCAGTGCGGCACCCATGTGAATCTGCAGTGGATCCACGGATCCAGACCCCAATTAAAAAAATATACACACCCACTCATACACCCACTCTCTCACCCAGACAGTCAGTGATGCAGCCACTCAAAGGCCCAAAGAACCACTCACACACCCACTCACAGACCCATAAACTCACTCACATAGCCACGTCCACACCCATACAGCCACTTACACACCCACTAATATACCCACTCATCACACAGTCACACACCCATACAGCCACGCACACACCCACTCAGAGACCCAGAAAACCACTCACACACCTACTCATACACCCACCCACACAGATACTCACACACCCAGTCACACATCCATACAGCCAGTCAAACTCCCTCACACACACCTATACAGTCACTGATACATGCACTCAGAGAACCACTCACACACCAACTCACACACCCATAGTCACTGATTCATCCACTTAGAGAACCACTCACACACCTATTCACAGACCCACTCACACACCCACGTACAGACTAAGTCTGGGCGGTGAACTACGCTCCGCTCGAAGAGTTTGCGGAGATTTCCGCACTCCGCATTACACGGAGCTCGTGGAGTTCCGAAAAACTTGCGGTGCTCCGTTTTTTCCCTCGCTCGCGTTCGTCAACGTCAAGTTGGCGAGCGCAAGCGAGGAAAATCCACCTCCCGGCGATAGTTTTTCTCGTTCGCGATCGTCAACATCAAGTTCGCGAGCGTGGAAAATCAACCTCCCGGTGAGATTTCTCAACGCAGGCGGTCAGATTTCTCATTGCGAGAGGCCAGAGATGTAATAATATGTGCGGGGGCCAGATCCAGAGGGGAACCTGCTTTGATTTTATTTAGTAGGGCCTGCACTTGGTCAGGAGTAATTGACTTAAAAGATTCTAATGAAAAAGAGGTGGGATCTGAATTGTCTGCAATGACAACTGAGGCGCTCGCTGTAACCTTGTTACTGAATGAGCTATAGATTGTATTAATCTTCTGTTGGAAATGATCTGCAAGATCATCACAAAGCTTTTGAGTTGATGAAGTAGAAGGACTGTTTACCCTAGGATTAGTAAATTCTTTTAGGATCTTAGACAGCTCTTTTGAGGAGTTGTTCGCTGCACTAATTCTGCCCCCTAAGTGGGATCTTCTAGCGGTATTACAATTTTTATAATATGTTCTGAATGCGGTTTTATAGGATTGTTTATCTTCTTCCAGTTTAGATTTCCTCCATCTCCGTTCCCATTTTCTGCAAGTGGATTTTTCTTTCTTAAGGGTATTGGTGTACCAAGGTGCTGGAGCGTTTTTTTTTTTATGAGTCTTACATACTTTTAGAGGGGCAATGGTGTCAAAGACCTTTACAAGTGAATCCTCCAGTGCTACTAAGGCTGACTCGCTATCCGCGAAGTCCAATATGGCCGGTGGATTGAAGGAGCGGGTGAACGTGGCGAGAGTCACCTTTCTCCAAGGTCTTGAAGGTTTCAGAGGAACCAGAGATTTACTGCTACAGTTGGGAGTCTCTGAGCAAATTTTAAGGCAAAGTGATCCGTCCACGTCAAAGCCATGGGGGGTTCCACTGTTATGTTCGGTGTATTGGTAAAAATGGTATCCAGTGTGTGCCCCGCTATATGAGTAGGGTAAATACTTTTGGATAGAGACCGAGAGATTCCATAGCCGCCGTCAGGCGGCTGGAGTCCAGTTCCGAAGGATTATCAAAATGGTGATTAAAATCCCCTACTAGTAGAAAGTTATCTGCTTGAAGAAGAAAGGGAGCTAGCCGTTTC
This sequence comes from Calotriton arnoldi, assembly GCA_963921515.1. Lineage (NCBI taxonomy): Eukaryota > Metazoa > Chordata > Amphibia > Caudata > Salamandridae > Calotriton > Calotriton arnoldi. Next base: position 504,938 of record CAWUFW010011460.1, read on the forward strand.
CAGAAGTAATGAGCTAAAGTCTTTTTTGTCGCCTAGTCGGCGATAGACCAATGCTCCCGTACAATTTGTCCGGTGGGTTGTTTTAAACCTGAACACCATCATTTCTAAATTGGGAGTGGAAACTGCGTCCAAAAGTTTGATATTTAGGGGAGTACGAGCCGCAATGGCTATTCCTCCTCCTTTTATATACAGTCTATCAAGTCTTGTGATTCTATATTCTTCTGGAAATGCAGGGATGTTACCTTTTTTGTGTCTGCAACCAGCGCACTGCCCTGGAAAGAGAGGGGGTGCTTTTCTTGTTAGGAGTAACCTGAAATATACACAGTTATATTCTTGCTCTTTACCAGCATAAGAGACTCTTTCTGAGAATATTAACAACCTTTTAGGAACACATTGATAATCTGTACTTGTTCAGAGTCCTCCACGTGGAGCACCGGAAGCCACTGATTTGTCAGCCTCAGTCCTCTCCCCAGTCTCACCTGATGCTGCTCACATGATGGTTCTATGTGATTTTAATACTCACTTTAAAGCCAGAATTGCCAGTAACAGACACATTTATTGACTTTTTTTCTCTTTTTAACTTATCCTGTAGTATTCCTTTTCCAGCTCACTGGCGAGGCTGTATTTTGGCCACTAGATGCGCCAGCACTGTCAATTTAACACTCTTTTCCTCTCCATTGGATTCCCCATTACCGTTATTCTTTTTCGTGCTCTTCTCGGACGTCACACGGGGGAATTTACACTTTTCACCTCCTCTAGAATGCCGCAATCGGAAGAACATGTTCTATTTGCACTCTGCGAGGCCCTGGTGCATTACGTGCATGAAGAGTCTGCTCCCACAGACTATTATTGGGAAAAAAACTAGTAGATAACTACTGTACGCATCTGAATACGCTGAATCTTATCATCCCTAAAAAAAGATCAATGGCAAGAGGACCTGTCCTTCCTACGGTTGGTTCTCAGAGGACCTAGCCTGTCCTTAAAAGCTCCTTGTGCTCTGCTGAGCCTCTATGGCAGAAAATTTGTTTCCATTCCCTAAAATTTGAATGACCAACGTTTAAAAAAAAAACTTTTTTAAATTCAGGTAAATAACACCACAGGAACATCCTGCATGTACGTAGGTGCAACAAAATAGGTTGTCCAGTATTAGCGTCACAATGTACCAGTCCAAATAAAGCACAGTCCTATACATAGGAGATTCAAATACTCACATTAATCACCATGAAGACATTAAAATAGTGGAGAGGGGCCGCACTCGGGTAACTCGATACCGGCATTAGATCACAAGCAACATACACATTCTCAATCTTCATACTCCTCATCCTCGTCACTGAGATCTTTATCGGGGTTCAGAAAGCGGTCACACAGTGCCACCCACAGTTCCATATCTTCCTGCAATCTCTCATCCTTTCTGCTACTCCTCATGTGTACCTCCTCTGCAAGGGTCCATTCCATCACATCTTTCTCCTAACGATCCAGCGACAGGGCCACTTGTGCCATCCACACAATCACAACACCCCTCCTAGCCAACAAATGCGCTAATTGAAATAATATGTGAGCATCTTTCTGCCCTTAGGTCTCACCATATTACCCAAAAAGAAGAACTGGGGTGTGAGAAAACCCTGCAGTGCTGTATTGCGCACAATAGTCTCCACTACCTGAGTCCAATACGCATACACCAGGGGGCAACCCATGCCAAGTGCATAAAATCTGCAAAATTGCAGCGGGGTCAAGAAGAGGATCGGTCAGGGTATAGGTGGCTAAGTTGAAGTGGTGTCATATAAGTGCGATGTAGGAAATTAAAATGGACCGTAAACAGCGCCCATGCCTTGTCCGTCAAAGGTACGCCAAAGTCCATTTCCTAGGTCTCCCGAACTCGCAATGGTCCATGGGCAAGGGCAACGTCCGCCCCATGACCTTGTACATTAGAGATACTAAATGCCTCCCCGTTCCAAAGGACAACATGACCCCCAGAGTGCCTAATGCCAGTGGGCCGCCAGAAAGGTCCCCAAAGCCTGCAGTCTGAACTCAGCCAGACCTGCATATTGTAAGAAGTGGCCAGGGCCCACTCCGAATTCCGACTGGGAATCCTCAAAGGAGATGGAGTTCTCACCCGAGTAGAGATCTCCCCAGTTGTCACAACCACCCTCCTGCCACGCTTGGTAGGTCATGTTGGCCTCCATGCGACGAATTGGGGTGAGTATCCATAGGGGCAGCTCCCTATGAAGGGGTGCCCTGCAAAGCACCACACTAACCATTCGATGCCATACTCTGGCCGTCTGTCTGACTACATAATGTCGGTCCACAGCAACTCCTGAACACTCCATTAATAATACTGAAAGGTCCTCATCTCCCACAGTCCCTGCCAACAACTGCTTTTCCCAGTTGCTGCCTTCCACTAACCATCTAGCCGCATGCTGCAGCATAGCCGCAAAATAGTAGAACTCTAACCGCGGCGGCTCCAGTCCACCATCCTCATATCTCTGCATCAGAGTGGCCCTTGCCACCCTACTATATTTGCCCACCCAAATCAGTGAGGTAAGCAGGGAGTCCAATTTCCTGAGCACCTGTGCAGGAAGGGGACAAAGAGAGTGCTGTATAGCATTATAAACAACGCGGCAGGAGCACCATTTTAGAGACGGCGATCCTGCCCATAAGCAATAGTGACAGGGTATTCCAAAACGTCACTGAGGACTGAAGGGAGTCCAACACTTGGCACATATTATGTTGCATTTGGGCTTTCTTCGAGTGGGCTACTATAATCCCCAAATAGCGGACTCTATCCAGTTCCCACCGGAGGCCCAGGTCAGGCAGACTGTCAGGCAGGAGTGCCCACCAGCGGAGACAAGAGCAACTTCCTCCTGTTCAGACGCAACCCCAAAACCGCACCAAAGTCATCCAGAATATGCAGGCGCTCTCCAAATGACTCCTTTGGCGCCCTTAGATAGAATAATGCATCGTCTGTGTACAACAACACAATATATATGCCTGTTTTCACCTGCTTTTATGCCCATTTGAGCCAATTCCCAGCAAACCGAGATCGCCAGAGACGCCAACACCAATGGTGACAACAGACAACCCTGTCGGGTGCCCCGTCCCAGCAGTCAGAGCGGTATATTTCCACCCTAACCCTTGCACTTGGACTAGCATAAAGTAACCAGAGCTAAGCACTGAACTTTGGTCCAAACACAAACACCCCCATAACTTCCAAGAGATACCCCCAATCAACCGTATTAAATGCCTTTTCTATTTCCACCTCCATCAAGGCCATCTCCTCATCCAACCCTTCAACCTCATGCATAAAGTGTGTGAGCCATGTCAGGTTCATGCCCGTGTTACGACATGGGATAAACCCACATTGATCGTCATGTACCAACCCGCACACGACAGGGCTAAGGCGGCCAGCCAACATCTTACAAAGGACCTTCACATATGTATTTAACATAGTTGAAGTAAAAATGAGGTTACTGAATAATCTCCTTCCTATCTGATGCGACTACCCGTCCCACTTTGAATTCATTTTGTGTTATTACCCTATGTCTCCTGTATCATTTATCCACGCTTTATGTTTTCCCCTTTGTATAGCGTTCGGACTTCACCCTGTGAGTCTACATCTTACTCCTTGTACATTCGGTGCTATTATTAAGTTGTACAGCGCTCTGACACCAAAATTTGGTCTTGTGCGCACTACATAAAACTTCATAAATAAATGAATAAAAATAGCGATCGGTATGCTGCAGGGTCCGTCGCGCCCCCTCTTGGTTTAGGCATCAGGCAAATCTCCACTTCCCTCATGGTTGGAGGCAGCACTGCCCTGTCGTGCACCTCCAGATGAACGTCAAGGAGACCTTCAGTAAGGGTTGTCGAGTAAGCTTGATTGAATTCTGCTGGGAACCCATCCCCTCCTGGCGCTTTATGTTTCGGAAACAACTTCAATGCCGCCCTCAGTTTTTTTAATGTGAGGTCAGAGTCCAGCTCAAGACTCGTCTCCTCCCCCACCATTGGGATTGTAAAATGCCGCAGGAAGCTCTGGATCCCTGCCAGTGTGATCTCTGTATCCCTCTTGTAAATACCTTTCAGATGTTGCTAAAACGTTTCCGCCACCTCAGTCTGTGTAACCCTTAGGGCTCCATCCGGCATTCTCAAATGAATAGCTGGAGCTACCACAGCCTCCCTACGCAGGACCCACGCCAGAAGTCTCCCCGATTTGTCACCCTCTCTGTGAAGGTGCTGTTGGTACTGCGCTAATGTAAATCTGACCAGCCTATCCAAAATACCCGCTACGCGTCGATGTATGACTGCTTGATCCCCCTGGGCCTCCACATCCCCGGCCTCCAGTCCTGCAAGGTCAGCCTCTCTTTCCTTGAGCTCTCCTCCCAACTGCCTTTGCACTCCACAAGTCAGACCGATACACTGCCCCCTGAGTACCACCTTCATGGCCTCCCACTTGGTGGCCCTAGTGGACATACTGCCCCAGTTAAGTGCCATATATTCAGTTTTAGCGCCAGTGTCTCCCTCCCTTCCACGTCCATGAGGACATCCAGAGCGCTCTCCTTTCTAGCGCGGTCCCCCAATTCAACTGAGGTAGGGTCTGATAACAATATAGACAGGTAAGATACTGTCTCTTTCTCGTCCGCTAGAGTCCCAGCCAAAAGTACCCGATCCAACCTACTAAATGTATTGTGCGTAAGGGAGCGGCAGGTGCACACCCAAGCCTGTGGAAAGCGCGACTGCCATACATCAACCAATCCCAAATTATGCATTACAGTGCACAACGCTTCAGTCGTGCAGGGATTCACGCCCTGACATGGTGGATGTCTGTCCAGTTCCCCATTCAACATGCAGTTGAAATCACCCAACCACAACAGAAGCACTTCCACGTCCTGGCTAACCAACTCTTGTATGCCATAAAAGAAATCCAGGTCATCGGCGTTGGGGGCATAAGTATTTCTGATAGAAATATGCCTCATATCAGGCCTCTCATGTCCGCCTCCGAGTACGTCAAAGAAAAACAAGCATTGGCATAGCCAATAGGTCTCGCCTTTGGGACCTTATAAGTGTTTAGCCATGCAACAGTTGATGTTGTTGCACCAAGGATATTGTGCTGTATAACTAAACACTTATAAGGTCCCAAAGGCGAGACCTATTGGCTATGCCAATGCTTGTTAAAGACAGCAAACATGTAAAAATACGATAGTCTTTTTAAAATTTCAAAAAGTGTATTTCATTGACCTGTAGAACCATTTCACCTTAGTAAATCAAATTATAGCAGTGCATTCAGCAGTATTTTTTTAAAGTGATGGTTTTCAAACATGAATTTAGAAACGTTCATGCTTTCCACCCCCACCCCTACGATAACAATGCTATTAGTGATTACATCCAAGCTCAGGAGATGGTTTTGTACAGCACGCATCCTGAAGTCATATATTTCATGGTCCTTTTATATGTGATAATGAAGAAAAAGGAGGGAAATTGAAATAAAGCAATTGCCCAAGGTCACACAATTTGGTCAAGTGGAGAAGCCGGAATTGATCCAGTAGATATACATGCTTCGCTTCCCCTACACCCACTTTACAACCCCCCTCCCCAGCTGGCATCAGTGCCACCCTCAGTCACGTCAAAGACCAAACTTTGCGGCCCCCGGGAAAATGTTTGTGAGTACCCATGCTCTAAGGCTATTAGAACAGTCCACCCCTAGAGGGCAGAATGCTCTAAATGGTAAAACAAAGGCCTCGTGGAGCTTGAGGGGGTTGAAATCCCCTCGGCTCCATGAGGCCTTTGTTCATAGCTGTTGCTGTGAAAGACAAATATTGGAATGTTGATGCTCCGGGCTTATACCAGCCATTAGAAGCAGTATTCCAATGTTCTAATAATAATTAAAGAAAACAAAGGCAGAAAAGTCATGTTACAAATTAATACATATGATTTTGTTTAAAGTCCACGTTAGTATCACATCCAGACCTTTGCAAACTCTTAAAACAACAACAAATGGACAACATTTTTCGCTGGGAAAGTTGGAAATCCTAATCTTCACTTACACAACCTAGGTTACAACGCTGTTAATCACTTTAAAAAATACACTCATTCCGACTTGGCAGCGCAGCCTTGGAGCTGCTACAGGGTGCAGGGGGCAGGCAGTGACTCCTGCACCATTTCAGAGTGATTTAAAATATGACACTGGTTAAGGTAACCTCATTGGAATCACTTGCCGCGTTGCAGCACAACCTAGTGGCTAATTGTGTTGTAGCAGTTGGACGTGAGACTTGAATGCTCTATGTGACACACGCACAAAAAGAGGACGAGGGTCCTGTGTGAGAGAAAAAAATCCCTTCAGCAGGTGCGGAAATGTGCCATTAAATTTGATAGCAAATTTAACAACAGCACGCTCAGCTCATCTTTCCAGGTCGAAATACTTACAACCTGTAAACCGGGTAACAATAACACCTCTGATTTACATCGGGTTAAGGCAGACTCCACTGAAGTAAGCACTAAATAAAAAAAAATCTTTTAGATATGAATATAGGGCCATCCCATTCCTCGAGTGCAAACCAGGATGGTTAATGATGGGGCCCCGTAGAATGCATGGAGGGGCCAGTGTCTCACAGATATTCATTGACCTTGGGCTGCATGGGGCCCACTGAAGGGGTAGATTCACCCCCAACCCTTGAGCGACATGGTCCGGAGGGGCCTGCGTTGCGCCCCTGATACTAAGGTGACATGTTTACCAAATCCAGAGATTGGAATTCCAACATCAGGGTTTAAGTATGTATATTTTTTTGCAGTTTTATAAAGCTCGAACTCGAACCCAAAGGTATTGGAATGCTTTACATGAGCACCAGTTAGATTACACAAGGAAACGTTCATTTTTTGTTTGTTTTTAGGCACAGAGAGATTAAATGATTTGCCTAGAATCAAAGTATGTTGAGCGGAAGGCGAGACTCAAATGCAAGGGTGTATCTCTTTAAATTGATGACACTTCACTTTGCAAATTCCATGTTGCCCTGCAGACCTACAAGGATCGGTTGAATAGTGTTCATTTAATTAAAAAGGAATGCCCAGATTTTAACCATATGTAGAGGAATTCCGCCCCTGCATATATTTTGAGAATGTTTCAAGTTGTGGCATAGCTGCTAACGGGTGCCTGAGGTGAAAGGGTTAGAGAGGAGATGCAGTTTAATGGTCAGGTATAACGATTGTGAAACTGGGGAGACGTTTTCGAGTCCCGGCGTTTATTCACTATCGTGTGATTCTTGGCAAATCGCTTTCATCTCCCAGTGCCTAAATGGAAAAACAATAATCTACCTTGTTCTTGTGTAATGTAATTTGGTGTTCATGTATAAGGGCCCCAACGCACTTGGGTCGGGTTCACTCTATATAACAAAAAAAACGCGGAGAAAAAAATGTGTCGGGAAGTAGGCGCGTCGCAGGCTGCCCTGTTCGGGTGCGACACTGGCACAGAGCCCTGCCCCAGCTCATAAAACAATGAAACCAGGGGGGTGTGCTTTTGGGAAAAGGTGTGGCAGGGCTAAACTGAAATAAAGGCGGTGCGGCCTTGTGCTCCGTGTCTGCACAGTGACAACACAGGAGCAGAGAGCTCATTCATGAGGCCTGGAGGAAGGAGGCGGAAAGGGCAGGGACAATAAAACGTCGGCAGCGTCAGAGAGGAGCGGGGGCGAGCGAGCGCGGCAGCCTGCTGAGCTGACCACACGCTCGTGCACAATGGCCATGTGTTTTCAATTATCGCGCCCGCGTCTGGGCACTATAATTGCAAACAGATGGCGGCCGTGCGGGTAACCACACGGAAAAGGCCATTGTGCACGAGCGTGTGGTCAGCTTTTTGAAGCCCCTTACATAAAGTCTCGCAGAGCAGCGCTTGCGCGCTACTCTAGGCTCGACCTAATGAGTGCCAGGCACCACCGAAATCAGAACTCCCCTGGCTAGTGTGGAATCCAAAGCATCATAGAGCTAAACCTTCCATTTCTCGGCTATTTTTCCGGCTTCTGTGTCACTCAAATGTTTCTCCTGCAAACAAGCCACATTAACCTTGTGCTGTTTCAAAAAGGATAACATCCTATACAGGTATGTTGAAGAGTCCAGACCCAGTACATTCCAAGTATAAAATCTTCATTTATCCCACATGTGAGCAAGAAAAGTTGACCAGAAATTGCCCACACATCAGCAGCAAACAACCACACAGTGCACCTATAACTACATACAACAAACAAGATACCCCCAACCAAAAGCCACCCCCCTGCCCACGGAGTTGCATAGGAAAAACTAAAGCCTACACGCATCTACCCAATATAAGTGCCAGGACCAACACTATCACCCATTTCCCGTCCAACAGGGACAAGGCACAACATCCAGCCACACTCCAGCCAGCTCGGCCAGCAGAAGCCCCCCTCACCCTTGGAAGGGAGGGAGTGGAGGGGAATTAAAAGGAACAGAGAAAGCAAGCAAGAGAAGGAGGGTGAAGTGAGGAGCAGCAAAGAAGACAAAGGGAAGCAGGCAGTGGCTGCCACGGAGGCCCAGGCAAATCACACCACACACCCACATACATTGCTGATACTTCCGCTTTCAGCTACCAGACTGGAAGCTCCAAGCAAACATCAATTGAAGGGGTAAACCAACCCGCGCCCGCACCAGGCACTGCAATCTGGCAGCTATTACACCCAAAATGCCTAAGAGTTCTCTAGTTCAGTCAACAATGTTTCAGGGACAGTATCTGTTATAAGTCCCAGGCTTTCACCCGCAGGGCCCGGCTGGGGTAGAGGAGGATCCCTTCTGGGGGACTCTGTGTGTTCCCCACTGTCATCAACTTTAGCAGTGGCCTGGTTCTCTCCCATTCTTTGACCCACCTGGGGTCCGCCCCTCCTGTCCCCCTCCAGGCCCCCGTTGCAGGATTCCCACCATTCCGACCCCTCTGGTCCCCCAGGGAGGCTCTGTCTCACATGTCCAGCCAGTCTCAGACCTCCTCGAAAGTTCAAAGAAATGTGCCCTTCCTTGAGAGATAACTTCCAATTTCGAGGGGTACAGGAGTGATAAAGCGGGATTCTTATCTTATCTCACCATCTCTAAGAATCCTCAGGTCGCCAGAATCTTTTTACCTGCTGAATAGTGTGAAGGGAAGAAAATCCATTTCGGTTATGCAACAATTTAGAATCCAGTTTACCTTAAAAGGCCACTGACTCCGAATTCAATTTTGTGGGTTTATTACAGCCAAGAATAACTGCACATGCAAGCACCTCAACACGAGGTTAAAGAAATAGATGGGCACTAATACAAACATCATCCTACGCAGGAGTCTCATCCGACTCAGGATAAGAAGAATCGTTAGCTCCAAAAGTATTAAACAAGCAATAACTGCTCCAATCTCTATATTATTCTTCATTTACCTAAATAAGGTTAAACCAATAACTGTCCCTACTCTGTCACTAAGGTGACATCCCTACTTAACGAATTTACCCAGGCAAGAGTAAAAGAAAAGGTGTCAGCTGTGAAGACTTCCTAAGAAGTACACTCACTTAGCAGTTCGAGCTCGTTCTAAGATGCTCCTTCCTAAAGATCTCTCTCTCTGCCCTTCTCTCTGGTCTCCTCTACCTCCTCTCTTCTCTCCTCCCTCGGGGCACTGTCCCTAATACAAAATCCACATACAATTGAACACGCCCTTGTCACGCCTCTTCGGCCAGGTCTTCCTTCTCGTACTTTTCCATCGAAACTCTTACTTCATCCAGGACGGTTACAGCGACCCTGAGTCCCAGGCACCTTCTCCGCTGAAAGTATCATCCCTACATTCCAGTATACTCCCATCTCAATGCCTCCCACCACCCTAACTCCTGAAACAAAGAGCCAGTCTTCCGCTAACGAGGCATGTGTCCTTGCACCTGCAACAGAAGATACATTTCAACAGACTTTCCCTCTGTTCGAATCTACCAACTGTGCCCAGAGAGCCTTTCCAAGAGAACACCTTCTCTGCCTACAAAATAAGCTAACATAAGAACGAACAGGCCTTTCCTTGGCGTATATGCAGTCAGGCCTTTACACATTTTAAACACACAATTCTTAGTTACTTCTTTAAGCATAGGCTCATACATTTCATATACAAAAATAACTACAAGTGCAACTTAATATCATACACGTAACTACTGCATCTTTAACTACACATGAACTAAATCATCTATGCATCATTTTAAACGCATTTCAATGATGCACTACATTTGCATGATTATAATGGCACAACTACTCTCTTAAATAACTAAGAAAAAAGGGGCCCCCTGTAATTGCTAAATGCTCCTAGGACAGGGAAATAATTCAGAAGAAAATAACATTCCTAGGCAACAATGGACTTAATAAATATCAAGTCCTAAACGTGACACATTATTGATCGAATAGACACAAAAAGTGGCTCAAAATTGTTGTTTTTGGTAGACAGATGTTAATTTTCAAAATGAAAATTAACATCTGTCTACCAAAACAACAATTTTTGAGCCACTCTTTGTGTTGTTGCACATCATGCTATTTAGCTTATTCATTTTGTGTATATTGGTTTGTCTACAGTCTTAGAATTTATGTTTTTGTGATATTCTTATGTGGTGTCAGTTTTGTGTAGGTATGGATCTGTATATCCAAATTCTTAACCAATATGAATAAAATGATCAATATTTTAACCTTTTGTTAGTACACTGAGTCTATTCGATCAATAATGTGTCACGTTTAGGACTTGATATTTATTAAGTCCATTGTTGCCTAGGAATGTTATTTTCCTCTCTCACAACTACTCTCTTATTCACTCTAATAATGCGATTCAAATTACATTTTACTAGGCACTCATTAATATATGTCTAGATATATGCGGGTGCAGACTAACGGCAATTATGATGCACCCCTACAAATTTCACGAGAACATGGCGCTCTATCAGTTCCCCCCTTTGATGACTCCTGTCATCACATCTTTACAACTCCCTTAGAGAAAGAACCGGTCTAAACAGAACTTGTTGCCATTCTCCCCTGTCGGAATCTCTCCAAACTCTTAATATTTTGATAGTGACTGTGCTGCAGTCTAGCCATTCTCGTCTCATTTTCTCTCAAAGCCCTCTCAGCTCTGCCTGCTCGATACCACTTGTATGCTCTGATCAAACCCCACAGACAAACCACACAAACCACCACAATAATGAGAGGTCTCAGAACATAGCCAAGGAATCCTTTTCCCAAATTCGCAAACCAGCTTCCCACTTGACCAAATCCTTTGCCAACCTTCTCCCAAACTCCCTCTTCAGTCAAATCCGCTATTTTAGTATGGATCGTAGTGATGTTACTTATATATTTCTCCAGATCCTTGCTGTGGTCTGGTATATAAGTGCAGCACTCTTGAACCTTCAACATTTTACCTCCTCCGCCCTCTTTTGCCAATAGGACATCCAAAGCAAGACGATTCTGCAAAACCATTGTCCTTATCGACAACATCTCTCCATCCACAAGTATCAACGACTTTGCTGTATTCATTGATAATTCATCAACCACAGTCGCCAATCTCCGGATCTTCACATCATTCAAGATCACTCCCAAACTTGGTATCATTGCTCCAAAGATATCTCCTACTACAGCTCCTGCACTCGTACCTCTCTTCACTCTTGAATGCTTTCCACCTTCCAAAAGCTCCAAATCCTCTGCATGGTAGATCTTTGGAAATATTATGCCCAAGTAACACGTTGTCGTGTGGTTTCTGGCCTCATGGTCTGCCTTGCTAAGTTGGCTTAGGCCTGACTGCCATGGTGCCTTTTTTGCACACGTTACTTTGTGCCTTTGTTTTTCCAGCCTCTGCTTCTGCCCGGCTATTTTAGAACTGTCTGCATTTCTGCCTTTCACCTTTTCTCCTGTTCCCTTTGGGTTACGTCTTCACAACATGTACAAGGTCGAAAAACAACGTCCCTTGTTCTTGCTGATCTGGCCAGTCCCTCGCACTTAGACATAACACTAAGTACAGCTGCACTGGAGAAATTTGTGTGCTTTTAATATTGTGATTTCACTGTTAGAGACACTTGGAGAAAAACCTTTCCAGAGAGAAGAGCTGTGCTTGTCTGATGATGTAAACCTTGCATCTAGATATTGAGGTATGGGGGTTCGCCTGACAATGCCCAGAGGTCTTCTATTTTTATAATAAACTAGCTACTAGCACGGGGAGGGTGGTATGGTCATTTAGCCATATATCCACTGCTTTATGAAATGCTTTCCCCGTTTGTATTCTATGGAATTGTGACTATGCTTATTATTTTATCCTTATGCATTATGCTGATAGTACTGGCACGTGTACTGTATCTTAGAGCACGATAGTTGAAATAAACATTTTAAACTATACTGTGTCTCTTATTACGCACGTTGTGGACAGAGTATGCATGAGTTATGAAAGGGTGTTCTTGCTCCCGCGAGTTCTGAGAGAGAGAGATACCGTGTTCTGGGTTGTCTAATCATTGGTAGCATCGCTGCTCATGAGACGCTAAAGCTAGTCGGATTGGGATTGTGGGTACTGAGGTGTATGGTTGGCTCACCACTATACTCCGAGGTCCTATTATCCTGTGCATAGCTCTGTGTATGTGCAGAATCCCTACAACATGGTGCAACCAACGAGTGGGCTGCTTATCTGCGAGACGCTTGAGTAGTACTTGTGCTTGTCCACAACCCCCTTTGCAGACGCTTCCGGAAGCGTGTGTGAGGGTGATACCTCCTATATTGACGTTTTTATAGGTTCTTTCAAGCTTGAAGTTGTTAAAAGGTTTTTAAATAAAACCCTATATTGTGCTGCCTCATATTAGGTTGTCGAAACATTTTAGCCTTAAATGGCTGTTCAAATTGCGGCACATAGCCGCGCAGCGCTCCGGGCTCACTTGACAGTGTATGGAGTACCTGACGCGGGTGTCGATCTGATCTTTGTGGTACAAGCGGATCCCGCTTACCACTTTGAGGTGTTTTACTCTTGGGTCACCTTTCCGGCGGTGGATGGGACGGATAATCTGTTCCATGAATATACAGCCACCGCTGTTCCTATAGTATATAGGCCTTATCGAAATCTTGAAGTACCGCTCACGGCATGGCAACACCGTGTTTGGTTTAATGGCGCCCTACCCCAACCGGTTACCCCAATTCGTTTAGGCCCCTTATCGATTGCAGGGGCCACGTGGCCAGTTTTGGCCGGGTATACCCCACATCCGCGTTATATGACGCTAGCAGTTGCTGAACTGCGTGACTTGCATACGTCTTTGATACATGTGCACAGAACTTTAGTACAGTATGTAACAGGCAATATCCAGGGAGCCACACCTGGAGTTGCAGCGCATCCAGCTGGGCCGGGCGGTGTAACCATATGTCCCGTCATGGTTAATTCGGTGATGGGCAAGCGCCCACAAAATAAGGACGATTTGCCTTATTGGCTTGCAGAAAAATTTGACCAGCTGGAGGCAGTTTTTCCAAATACTTCTCCTGTGGAAAAACACAGGATTTTGACGATTAGTTTGCCAAAGACTTGATCCCCGAGTTGACAGAATGTAACAACTGGGGCAAGGTATTCGCAGCAGTATATGCGAAGTGTTTCGGCACTCCTTCCATGACGGTTCTCCCTCTGTAATTAAACGAGTGCAGGATGAGCATGGCCCTGAAGCGGCTGTGGAATTAGGGATGAGACTGGTGGGAGTGTTCGATGTAGTAGCTGATTTGATCCTTGCAAATGTCAAGGGCGATGCAGTTAACTTTCAAGTAGCTAATGCCTTGGCTTTGATCCCAGAACCGGACAAGCCACGCAAATTACCGAAAATTATTGCACAGGCTTACAAAACAATTGGCCGCAATAGCCTGGGAGTCAAGCCTTTTGCTAAAACGCAAACACAATCGCAACCACAACCGAAAACTCAATCTGAGAAAGATGAGAAACCGTTCTTTACTAAAAAGAGCTGGAGGTTGAAAAAACAGGGTAAGCAACAGAAGAAGCCGGGGTCGCGAGGCGCATCCCCAGTTTCCGTCTCTTCTGAAAGCACTTATGATTTGCGCGATAGGGCGAGAATTAAATCTCCAGAGAGATTTCAGGTCCCTGATTCGCGTTCTCCTCGTTCTTCACAGGCACCAACAACCTCCCAGGCTGGTGGAGGAGATCGCCAGGATAGAGGAAGGGGTCGAGAGGCTCCACAGGGACGAGACCAACCTCGACAGCAAGGCCGAGGGAAACCAGAAGAATTTCAACGTTCTCGCCCACAGTTTCAGAAGAAAAAAGTTGCAGCTCTAACAGCGAGGTATGCCACAGACGGTGAGAACGAGACTCCTGAATTGGACGTGGGCAGTGACGCTCCTAGACCGCGCAGCGGAAGTTACCATAGTGCGGGAGGCACTACGTCCTCATGTGGAGGCGACAGCAACTGAAACATTCATTACTGTCGAGACAGCAGACACCAGAGTGGCACCTCCTGACAGACTATATAATATTGTCTTTCAAATTGAAGGTGAAATACAGCGTGTTATTAAAGGGATTTTTTGGGAGCATCTGACCTCTTCATACGACATTTTGTTGGCAGAGGCGGATTGGCCGCCCCCATTCGTACTTGCTGCGCGTAGAGGGGAGGAGGTAATCCTTCCGAGCTTTTCTCGTCATGTCCCCAAGGACAAAGCGGAGGCTCTCGCAGCCGAGTGGGCTGCGTCCCTGGCTCCGGCGTTATACCACAATCACGTGGGCTGGGATGAAGATTCTCTACCCCATGATATTCCTTTGCGGTCGCTGCCACAGCCACAACCCCAATATCCCATCAAGCGGGAAGCTAAAGGTCCCGTTTCCGAAATTCTGACACAGTTAGAATATCAAGGAGTAATTGAAACATGCGTGTCACCCATGAATAATCCCCTTTTCGCGGTTTCTAAACCCGACGGATCATACCGCTTAGTTTTGGATTACCGACATTTGAACTCTCATTGTCGGACCTTTGCGGTACAAAACACACACAGTTCTGCGCTTGTAGACAGTCTTGTTCGTAAAAAATATAAAACGACACTTGACCCCTCCAATGGATTTTACACGCACAACTTGTCCCCGGAGTGTAGCCAATGGAGCGCTTTCACTTCCGGTGGTAAACAATTCAAATTCCGGCGTTTACCCATGGGCTACAAGAACAGTCCGGGTGTATTCGCCGCCCGTGTTGTCTCTTTGTTGGACAGCATAGACCCAGATGCGTGTTCGTACGTCGATGATATCTATCTGACAGACGACGAGTTATGGCCGCATCTTTCCAGAGTGGACCGCATTATTCTTGAATTTGCGGTCTTGGGATACAAATTTAATTTTGCCAAATCCCATATTGCTGAATTTACCGTTTTGTGTTTGGGCTATGAGCTCAACAATGAAGGTAAGGGCTTAGCCCCCCATTTTTGGGAGAAATGCGCACTCTTGTGCCCTCCAACCACTCTGAAGAAGCTTCAGTCTTTACTGGGCTTTCTAAACTTTGGGCGTACTTATATTCCCGAATATTCCCCGCGTATCAAGCCACTTTATGCCTTGATACAACCTAACTTTTCGAAGTCATGCTGGCTTCCCGAGCATTCCTCTATGAATATATGACTGAACAACTACTGCCTAAACCACGAATTCCTAAAGCACGAAAGCTGAACAACGAGCAATATCTAACAACTACTTTCTTAACAACGAATTCATAATCCACGAAAAAAACCTTTAATTTGCTGATTACCCATTCACATGAATATGTTCATTTAAATGCGCTTTTTTTAACAGTTATAATAAAAGAAACATATTATGAAATTCACGACACTACATCTCTCCTGCAGCCTGGCGCATTCATGGGACTACACCTCTCCTGCACCCTGGCGCTTTCAGAACACTACACCTCTCCTGCACCCTGGCGCTTTCACAACACTAAACCTCTCCTGCACCCTGGCATTTTCAAGACACTACACCACTCCAGCACACTGGCGCTTACACAACACTACAACTCTCCAGCAGCCTGGCGCTTTCACGACACTACACCTCTCATGCACCCTGGCGCTTTCACAACACCCGACCTGTAACCAGTCTCTATCCCTGACGCACACCTCTTCTGCGCCCTGGCACTTACACCACACTACACCCAAACCCTTAATCAACCAGAAAAAAGTCCGATCAGGTAACACTAAAAGCATTCCAAAAATATATCAGGGATAGGGGGGCGGAGAGGAGTGTCGTGCCACATGTCATAGCCTTGACAGTCCACATTCTAAACATGCAGAGAAGAAAATATAAAAAGCAGTCCACTTTCTTATTACATGACATCGCTGCGGCTTCAAAGGGAGAGAGGGGCGGTAAAAGCGCAGGACACAAGCATTCCCAAAAAAATGAGGGGTAGGAGGCGGATAACATTAAAGTGCCAGAAGTCGTAGCCTTGACAGTCCACATACTATACATCAATGCCGTTTCCTGAGGAGTAAGGAGCAGTAAATGCGCCGAACACAAACAATAAAAAAAAAATGAAAGGTAAGAGCCGGTGAATTCTGTCAGGGCTATAAATCAATGCCGTCCTGAAAGAATACTGCGAGAACAGTCCACTTTCAATTTCCATGACATCGCAGCAGAGAGAGAGAGGGAGAGACCGTTTCCAAGGGAGTGACGTACCACTCATTGTTCCAAGCTTTGTTCACGTCTTCGTTGTTCAAGAAAGTCGTGGTTAAGGACTTCGTTGTTCGGGATAAGTAGTTGTTAAGACCTCGTTGTTCAAGTAAGTCGTTATTAAAACTTCGTGGTTTAGGATGTTTCCCTTCCTCTATACTGCAGTCTTTGCAGTCTGATCTACTTGAATCTAAATTCTTGTTGACACGTGACAACCACACAAACCTGGTGATTAGAATCATTCCAGGGGCCGTGGGTTTCACGTACTTAACCTTCAACGAAGGCGAAACAGTACCGATCGCATACAAGTCACATCTTTACACTTCCGCAGAAATGCGCTTTTCCTCTGTGGAGAAAGTTTTGACTGCAGTGCAAATGGCGATTCTAAAAGAACGCGCACTGGCACAAGGAAAATGCATTTTGGTGGTAACACCATATCCTGCCCTTGAGGCAGTGACGAAGGCAAGTGTACCGAACTCTAAAGCTTTGCACCCCATTGGATACAATGGGCTACATCTCTGACGTCCCCGGATGTCACTTTTATCTTTGATTCTTCACTTCAGATGCAGGAGTTTTTACAGTATGAATTTGTTCATCCTCCTCCTCTGTCTTTGCTACCGCTTGAGGAGTACGAATGTATTATCTATACCGATGGTTCAGCGCAACCGGCCACGGGTTCCAAGCATGCTTATTCAGCGGCATGTGCTATTGTTGCAGGTATTATGGTGAACGGAGAGTTAAAACAGACTGTAGTGCACACTCAGGCACTTGGTGACAGTACTGCACAATTGGCCGAGCTGCGTGCTTTGGTGCTCGCACTTGAGTTCGCTAATCCAGACGTGACTACCCTTATTGTATGCGATTCTTACTACTGTGTTCAGTCTTACAATGACAATCTATTCTTTTGGTCGCAAAACGACTATAGAGATGCAAAAGGCAGCACAATTAAGCATAAAATGCTTTGGGTTCGAGTGGCAGATTTGAAACAACGTCTACCACTCACACAGGTGATACACACTCTTGGCCAGCAGCGTGTGGGCGCACACGCTGTCGGTAACGGTTTGGCAGACGAAGCTGCCAAATCAGCAGTAGCCACGTGTTCAGTCGCAGCAGTTACAAGATCCAGGACTAAAATAGATAATGATATTCTGGCAGCTATTGCTGCAACAAGGGAGGGTGCTAATTACCCACGGGGTTTCCCTTCCAAATACTCTTATCAATTAGGTCCCGAACAGGCTCCTTTCGTAAGAATTCCTGACGTTGGTGATCGGCTGATTCCCAACGCGGACCGCAGACTTTCCTTGATAGCGGCTGGACCCGAAGGCATGGCTTCGGCTCATGCTGGCGTGTCTGCGACGGTTTCCATCTTGCAGCAGCGTTACTGGTGGCGTGGTTTATATAAACAGACCCGTACTTATGTGGTTTCTTGTGACGTTTGTCAACAAATTAAGCCTTCCACGGTTACCCGGCCACCACAGACACCGCTCTGCATTTCTAACAGACCTTTTGGGTGTGTTTACCTGGATCACTGCGGTCCATTTTCTTCTGACACTGCATATAAGTACATCTTGGTTGCAGTGGATTCGTGCACACGTTTCATCTGGGTTTGGCCACAACGGAGTGCTGACGCTCGAAATGTCATAAGGGATTTGCGTGTCTTTGTGGGAATTTTTGCCTGTGGCACCTTCCATTCTGACCAAGGTCCAGCGTTCGCCTTTAAGGCTTACAAGGACGCAATGGGTTCGCTGGGGCTGCGGGTGAAATTTTCGTCTCCATATCGGCCTGAGGGCAATTCGATTGTTGAACGAATGAACCGTGACTTAAAGCAATCCTTGACAGCTAGAGTCTTAGGTACTGGCAGGAACTGGCTGGCCCACTTGTATACCGTACAACGTGCACTTAATAATCTCCCTAGAAGACCTCTGGGTGGGCGGACCCCATACGAAATGCTCTTTGGCATACGAATGTTTTGCCCGACCTTGATGGTCTAGACATGGCGGCGCAATCCGCAATCTTTGATGTAGATAACCATTCTACTATGTTACAGGACTTACAAGAAGCCCGAGACAAACTTGCAAACGAACATTTACCTTCAGCCACAGATGCTGCGTTGCAGATTCCGGTTGCCGGCTGGCTTCCGAAGATTGGAGATCTGGTTCGAGAGAAGGTGGAGAACAAAAAAGAATTTGGCCCCTCTTATCGTGCACCGGTTCCAGTCCTTGGCTTGAAGGGTACTCGTACAGTCATCTTACCACCGCTTCCTGGTCGCAAGGACAACAGATACATCTCAGTGGACAATGTCAAGCTACAACATCTGGCCGATCCTGAATAGTGTAACACCAGCGGTCTCTTGTCCAGTCATTTCCCGGACAAATGTTTGTGGCCCTACAGCCCGAACGGTCACTGATGTTGCTATCGAGATGGTAGATTTGCCTGATCGCTTACTCGACTACCCGGACTCCCCCTGCAACGAGGAGACTGAGTATACCTACCCTGCCAACGAGTCGGTGGCTCACCTACCAACAACGCCACTGAGCCCAACACGTTATTCCTTTGACTCGGATTCCACCTCAACACTTATCCCGCCAGATTCAGTATTTTTGTATCCTGGTTCAGAGACAATTTTTTGATTCCTCCCTGGACATACATCTGGTTGGTACTTTTCCTGATTTTTCTGTTCATGTCCATTGGCTTTGTCACCGTTTTCTTTCTACTCATCAATGGTCACTATTTACCAGAACGCTCTGCAGTGAACTGTGTCGCTGGAACTTTGGCTCCGCATTCTTCATCTCACATCATGAAGCGTGACCACACATTTGTGAACATTTCAGCTTTTCCAGTAGCTGATGGCATAGTATGCGATGCAGTAAATTTCCAAATTCATGGACCTATAGAGATTATTAATGTACCCAATGTCCTCCGTGTTTCAATGGGTGATGTTGTTAAAAGTAATATTCATTCTGACGATTGGGATGTGCATGCAGTTGAATCGTTAATTACTGATTTGAAATATTATGCTGCTATTAATGCTGAAGATTTGTACATGAATTCTGCAAGTTATGCCGATTTATATTGTTACCAGCATTGGGGCAACCACTTTGTCCATAAACCAAGTGCACTGCGGGGTCCTTTTAACTACACCCAATGGGAGCATTGTCCAACCCCTTTGCCAGGTAGTTCCCAGACTCTTAGAAATAAGTTTACTTACTTTACAGACTTTGATAGATCGAACCCTGGGTCCTATTATTTTAAATTGAACACTTCATCCACACGGAAAATCATGTTGACCAACACCAAATTGCTATATTCGGGTTCCTTTTTGAACGCCTTGGCTGTGGGTGGTTATGAGCACTGGCAGGGCACCATTGACTTAAAATCTATTTGGGGGACCAAATCATGGCAGGTGCAAGGCACAGAAGCCTTGCATCGTGCTTGCCTTATCCCGGCCCAAATCTTATTTTTAAATAATACCATCTATCAAACAACGTGTTGGGGTTTGGCTACTTCAAAACAATGAAATGCACCTTCCATTCCTGTGTTGTCTTCCACCAACGAGAGCTTGCATTTCAATGTTTCCCTTACAGATTTGCAAGCTTTGTTTCAGAACAATTCCTTTAATGTTTCCACGTTTGTTCAGTCACCCTGGTTGGCTTGGCCGACGGCGGCTAATGCCTGCCAACTGCGTTTTCATGACTCAGCTCCTGGTTACAAAACAGGATAGGCCCGACCCGAGGTTTTCAAACTCTCGTACTGTTACAACATATTCTGTTGGTAAATTATGTAAACAGTGGTTGCAGCACTCTTCATTAGATTCTGTAAAACAGCATTTATCCCTCCTATCAGGCAACATTGATCTGTCCAATTTTGTTCTGGGGCCTCGTGGCCCTCGACCTAAGAGATTCATTTATGAAACTTACAATGAACTCTGGAAGCTTTCGCAAATTGAAGCTGCTTCCCGTCTACGGGAAATAGATCAAGCAAATTTAGAAAAGGTTCTTGCTGTTGTTGACAATAGTATTAATACCCTGTCTTCCCGCATTTACACATTAGAGAATATTGTTTCCTCTGTTGTTGATATTGTGCAAGATGATGTTTCTGTGTTATATCATGGTCAAAATCAATTGCGTTCAGTGATGCAGTTTGCATGGACTTTGCAAACACTTAAGATGGGTAAGGTTCCTTGGCATTTTTTGAACACCTCTGCCTTATTTTTGCCTTTTAATTTGACTGAGAAACAGCAGTTCATGTCCATGAAAGATGCAACCTACACTCTGTTACATATCGAGAAAATAGAGCCCTTACCATTCTCTGTGGCGGAATTGGATTCTGCAGTGTGGCTAGTACACGGGGTTATCGCTTTACCTTTTTCTTTATTTGAGTTCAGTTCCTGCATGAAACATTATCCTGTTGGCCGTTTTCAGCCCTTAGGCAGTGCCTTCCTGCATGAACTTTGGTCCCTGCCTTTCATGTTAAATGCCTTAGGGACGGAAAGGAAGTTTTTCTCACAGGGGAGTCATGCGATTCTACTGTGGGTCATTCCCTTATTTGCAAAAACATTAAATTGCACGGAGCTTGTAACGTTTCGGCTCCGAATCTTGCTTGTGTTTTAAAGGGCATTCCTGCTCCTGCTATATCTCCTACTTTCACTGTGCTTGCAAATGGTAGCTATCTGCTTCTGAATAATCAGGATTGCTGTGGCATGCTGGCCGGCATACCCTATATTGTAACGGTTTCCCACAGGGTTGTCTGCTGCAAAAATTTGCTTTTTCCTCCCCCGCACGACATCATAGATAGTTCCATTTGGCCTTCCATTCCCACTTTGAAGGCGGATTTCAATAAATTGAGCAGAATAAAGGCACTATTATTGAACCAGGAGGTTATGCTCACATCCGCCCGGGAGACATTCATTCTCCAGGTGGCGAGTACCCACAGTGAAATACAGGCCCTTTTGAACACAAACCTCCCACAGCATTTCGGTGAACTGATTCACTGTGTTTTTAATGCATCGCGCACCGAAGGTCTTGTGCACTTTTTTAAAGTTGTGGGCTCTGGCCTTGTTACCTCCTTTCAAACTATCTTTGGTGTAATACCGGCTTTTATTCATTCCATTTTTTCCAGCGTCTTTGGCGTCTTTCCGTTGATCCTCGCCTTAGCGGCTGGTATATTGCTTTTGGTCTGTTTACTGCGCAATGGCTGCACTTCCTTGGGCCCTTCTAGACCCAGGTCGACTCCAGATGCTCCGTGAGCGCATCCTCGCCGGCTTTGGCATCCTGCCGTTGGCGATACTCAGTGTGTCCTATAGACTTTCCTTTCGCTTTGCGTATTTCACTTGCGTACAACCTGTGATGTCCTGCATCCGATGTCCTTTCTCATGGTCTTTGGATTATTGCCTCTCCAATACGTCCCTGTCTCGCCCGGATTTTGTCCAGTTGATGGGTCATCTTAGAGGCCCATGAACGGGACTGTTCCGGTGCTGGCTACATGGCGCGTGCGGCTGCACTTGGAATGTTGGCACAATGGGATGTCTGGGCGGCTGCTCAGACTCTCCTACAACAAAGTTTTATTGAGTATCACGCAAGTTGTCCTGCAATGCTGTTCGCTGCTCCATCATGCGAAGAACATGAATGCAGTTTTGATTTACTGGACTGGATGGGGTCTCTTTTTTCTGACGACTCCAACGATGTCCTCTTGGAAGGTGTGGCGTTTTCCTGCACTTACACGCTTTTGGATTAGGGGGCCTCCGCTTTCGGCGTCCTGCCTCCCTGGGATTTTTTCATTCTGTGTTTTAAATTATTTTTTTCCCCTTCTTGGGGAATCTTCCATCACAGACGCTGCTGTTCTGCTCCATCTATTTGAACTCTGTCTTCGTCCTATGTCTTCACCAATGGACTGACCAGGGGAGGGTGTCGTGTGGTTTCTGGCCTCATGGTCTGCCTTGCTAAGTTGGCTTAGGCCTGACTGCCATGGTGCCTTTTTTGCGCACGTTACTTTGTGCCTTTGTTTTTCCAGCCTCTGCTTCTGCCCGGCTATTTTAGAACTGTCTGCATTTCTGCCTTTCACCTTTTCTCCTGTTCCCTTTGGGTTACGTCTGCACAACATGTACAAGGTCGAAAAACAACGTCCCTTGTTCTTGCTGATCTGGCCAGTCCCTCGCACTTAGACATAACACTAAGTACAGCTGCACTGGAGAAATTCGTGTGCTTTTAATATTGTGATTTCACTGTTAGAGACACTTGGAGAAAAACCTTTCCAGAGAGAAGAGCTGTGCTTGTCTGATGATGTAAACCTTGCATCTAGATATTGAGGTATGGGGGTTCGCCTGACAATGCCCAGAGGTCTTCTGTTTTTATAATAAACTAGCTACTAGCACGGGGAGGGTGGTATGGTCATTTAGCCATATATCCACTGCTTTATGAAATGCTTTCCCGTTTGTATTCTATGGAATTGTGACTATGCTTATTATTTTATCCTTATGCATTATGCTGATAGTACTGGCACGTGTACTGTATCTTAGAGCACGATAGTTGAAATAAACATTTTAAACTATACTGTGTCTCTTATTACGCACGTTGTGGACAGAGTATGCATGAGTTATGAAAGGGTGTTCTTGCTCCCGCGAGTCCTGAGAGAGAGAGATACCGTGTTCTGGGTTGTCTAATCATTGGTAGCATCGCTGCTCATGAGACGCTAAAGCTAGTCGGATTGGGATTGTGGGTACTGAGGTGTATGGTTGGCTCACCACTATACTCCGAGGTCCTATTATCCTGTGCATAGCTCTGTGTATGTGCAGAATCCCTACAACAACGTACCATACCAGTTCGCTGGCAACCTCACATAAGCATTCCTTCCACACACAAAATACACCCTAGGTATCACTTGTACAGGACCTTGCAGAAAATTCTTTGCTGAATCCTCCATAGTGAAAACATGATCACACTCGCTCTGTCGCACAGAGACCTTATCATAATAGGTCTGCACATGGTTCACACACAACTTTCCCCTTTGGCCCATATCCAATGCTATAGGACCATAACTTCCTTTTGTTCGGTGCAATCTCTCCTCGTCTGTCCAATCTACAGGACTATCTCCAGTGTGAAGTGTTTGTGTTAACATTCTATATCTATCTTCTACCTGATCTACAAACTTCTTCTCTACTTCTGTTAATGCACATGTTAAATTGTGTCTATGGGCATAAGCTGTATCTAAAGTCGAAGTCGGTATGAAGTACTTTCCAAGTCTATCTTCCGCCTTGTAATAATCATACTTGTTCAAATGTTTGTAAGCAGGAACCTCTGAAAGCACGGCGTCATAGTTGGAAAAGAAGTACTCATAGTGACCTCTCCCATAAAACACACTCAATAACAAACTACACAAAATTCCATAAGTCAGTGGAAGATGGTGATATCTAATACCCTCATCCACTGAAGCTGGCAACTGCATACACACATAACAATCTTTCGCATCCATCGCATCTACATACTCATATAGCAGCTTGGCATACGCGTTAAGCTTAAAATCACTTCTAGGCAAATCTACATGCAATCTACGACTCTCTTCTATTAGCAAAGCTCTGTCAGCTCCTATGTTTCCCTCCTTTTTGCTAGGTGTAGTGGGTGTTGGAGTCCCTGGCACCCCCTTCACTGCTAGCTCGTGTGGAACCACATATGAAACTACAACTACTATGATTATAGAAACTATCACACCCCCTATAAATGTGCCTACAATCAATTTGGATCTACGATGTGGATCTCCAGCCTCCATGATCTCAAAAGTTCTCAAAGTTCTGGATTTCAGCAACGAACACTCAAAAGTCTCTGTCTCCTCCACACGTGACTTGCTTAACCAGTTCGAGCAACACTCCGAAACCTCTGGAAATCCCCCTCTCAACTACAGTTTCTTATTTACATAGTCCAGAAAAAGACTTCCCTAAGCTCTCGTTCCTCTTTGGCGGAAAGTCCCTAAGTTTATTCTTCTTCCACTCGGACCTAGGTTATCTTCTTCTTTAGGCTTTTATTTACAACAGTTTATACTCAATCCACAATAAGATCAGCTGCAAGCGCTTCTAGAACATGATACAAAAGTTCAAGACGAAGAATTATCATTTCATGTGAAGGCGGCTCAAATCCAAATGACGGAAATTCGAGTCGATGCAGAACCAATTCTCGGACTTTACTCAGAAGCGGGGGATTCGTAACCGTGAGGGTCAGTATTCCTTCGACTTCGAGCCCTGGCACTAACAGCACCACCTTCAACACCACATTCGGGCTCTTGCTGACCACCTGCACGGACCTCAGCCTCCCCGAGCTCACTACCCCCGGCATTAGTCACTGTGTAAGTCCACTCCGGGGTAGCGTATCTCTGGCAAGGTATTCTCGTTCTTTTCGACCTCCTCCGACCCTCTTGAGTCTGCTCTCCGTCACTCACTTCCGATTCAGACGTTTCAGACACTGGAGCAAGATCTCTTTCGGGTGCCAACCTCAGGTTCAGTCGCCTCTGTCTCTCAGGCCAAGCCTCCTCAGTTCTGGTCGTTCTTCCGCTTTCCCCCTCTATACCCTGTGCACCACTTCCTTCTTCTGCTGAATTTGACTCTACTCCACCCACAGCAACACCTCTGTCATCCGAGTCAGAGTCGAGGTTCTGGTTGTCGGGACCCTCTTCAGCTTGCTCTGGTGCACAACCAGCTGCATCAGCGGCCCTCACAGCTTGACTTGTCCTCTCATGTGGCCCTGCCACATCAGCTGGATTTTCATTCACGAGAGGAGCTGTTTCTTCCGAGGGTGCTGAAACTCTGCGGGTATGGGAAGCATGCACCCAGTTCGACAATCCTCCACACTTCACTGCTGTGTTCGTTACCAGTATTACCTGGTACGGCCCTCGCCACTGAACGTCCAGACAGCTCTTCCTCACGTGCTTTCGGACAAGCACCCAGTCGCCTGGACACAGGTCGTGGCACAGATCACTCGAGGCCGGAACAGCTGCAGCTTGCACCTGCTGGGACACAAAACGGACCACATCAGATAGTCCTTTACAGTAATCGAGAATCAAGTCATCAGTGATGTTTATCAAAGCTGTAGCTGGTACTGCTGGCAACCGCATTGTCCTCCCCATCAGGATCTCATGGGGAGACAACCCAGTTCTCCTGTCGGGGACACTGCGAATACTCATAAGCACAAGCGGCAGAGCGTCAGGCCACTTCAAAGACATTGACGAGCACATTTTTGCCATTCTTGCCTTCAAGGTTCCATTAACCTGTTCCAATATCCCAGAAGCCTCTGGTCGATAACTGCAATGTAATCTTTGATCAACATTCAATGCCGCACAAAGCAGCTTCATGATTTCACTGTGGAAGTGTGTTCCTCTATCCGATTCCAAAGAGGTCGGAAAACCAAACCTCGGGATGAGTTCCCTCAGCAATAACTTAGCCACTGTGAGGGTGTCACACCTGCGTGTTGGGTAAGCCTCCACCCACCGTGAGAATACACACACCACCACCAAAATGTACCTCAACCCATTGCACTTGGGCATCTCTACAAAATCTAGCTGCATCCTATTGAAGGGTCCTCCTGACCTTCCAATGTGACTCAATGTGACCACAGTCTTCTTTCCAGCATTCATCTGTTGACACGTAACACACCTCTGACAAACTGCTTCAGCAATCGCACGAAATCGTGGGTTATACCACGTCTGTCTAAACACACGCATCATTGCATCTCTACCAAGATGTATCGGTCCATGTATTAGTCTCGCCATCGGGCTCAGCAGATTCTCTGGCAATACCACCCTCCCATCACTGGAAACCCAAACATCCACATCCCGTCTTTCACATCCCGCTCTGACCCATCCATTCCGTTCTTGGTCTGAAACGTCATCCTGCAGGCGCTTGAGTTCCTCCCAAGTGTCTGCCATGGCCAACATCATGTTGAGTTCGGTTCTTTCTTGGCTCTCTCCTGTGTAACCCTCTTTAAATATGCATCCTTGTTCTGCACAGAAACGGGCAACTTCATCAGCATAGTTATTTCCCAAAGAGACAAAATCATCCCCCTTTCCATGCGCAGTGCACTTTACAACTGCGATTTCCTTCGGACATTGCAATGCATCTAGCAGTTGTCTTACATGTTCTCCATTCCTAATGGGTGAACCAGATGATGTCAAGAATCCCCTCTGTGACCATAACTGTCCGAAGTCATGAACCACACCGAACCCATAATGGCTGTCCGTGTAGATCGTGATTCGGATTTGATCAGCGGCCAAACAGGCATGAGTCAAGGCGATGATCTCAGCTACCTGCGCGGAGTGTACACCTTCTAGGCAAGCGGCCTCAACCACTCCTGAAATGGTACATACAGCAAACGCTGCTCTCAGTTGACCAACACTGTCTCTTAGGCATGAACCATCGACAAAGAAAATCTCATCTGGGTCAGTCAGTGGTTCATCGACAATGTCAGGTCTCGGTTTGGTGCACAGTTCAGTCACATCAAGACAATCATGGTCCGCACAATCTTCATCATCTGTATTCGGTATGGGCATTAATGTCGCAGGGTTTAAGACAGAGCACCTTTTCAGAGTCACATTCTCTGCGGCAAGTATGACTTGCTCATACTTCGTTGACCTGTTATTCGTTAGGTGCTGAGTCTTAGTTCTGGTCATTAACAATTCAACAGAGTGTGGCACATAAACTGTCAGAGGATGACCCATTACAATGCTTTCACATCTTTCAATGCTGACACCTGTTGCAGCAACGGATCTTAGACATCCGGGCAACGCAGAAGCTACTGGATCTAGAGTAGCTGAAAAATAGGCAACTGGTCTACGGACACCTCCATGATTCTGAGCTAAGACTGCTAATGCACAACCTTCTCTCTCGCAACAGAACAGTGAGAAAGCCTTGTTGTAATCGGGCATTCCCAAAGCTGGTGCACTGCACAAATCTTCTCTCAGTCTTAGGAATGACACCAAGCACTCCTCGTCCCATGGTACCGGATCACTCACAACTTGTGCGTGAGCCTCTGTAAAGGCTTTGCTCTCAAGGAAAAATTGGGAATCCACTGACGACAATAGCCGACCATACCCAAAAACATCCTGACTTCCCTCTGAGTGGTGGGCACTGCCATGTTCATTATTGCCTCAATTCGATCTGGTGACACCTTCCTCTTGCCTTTTTCTAATCTGTGACCCAAGTACGTACTTCCCGTAAAGGATAGTTCCCTACGCCCGTCATCCCTCCCCGCGGAGGCGGCGTTTCTCCTACAGTCTTTTTGGCAATCTTCTTCTTCGACCACCTTTCCTCCCATTTATTTAGCTTTATCCATATACGCATCCCTACAATCAGGTCTTTAGTATGCGTCCTTAATCCTGTGACCCTTTTCTCCTCCAGTTCTTGATCACTATATTGCAACCTATGGGATCCTTGCAACGATTTCGTTTTATTCGTATCCACCTCATATTTCTTGGCCAATTCTGTCAATTTCTCATGTGCGGCCCTTGCTTTACGAGTCACATCCTTTGCTACAAAAAGCAGCTCGTCTGGCTCATAGATCTCTATTCTCTCCAAAGGCAGGTTCCCACTAATCATTTCATCTACCTCTGCCTTTAGTCTCACTACATCCAACAACCTTGCCTTCACGGCACGCCTCAACATTTCTTGACAAGCCGCACCATTCCGCTCGTCATAATCACTGCTTTGTTCTCGTGGCTTGCTCTCTTCTATCGTATTCCTGGAACCTGGTTTGTTTCCTAAGTTGTCTTGCTCCACATCTCCTGGCATTCTATCGCTCTGATTCCTTACAGGTGGTACCCACATTCTCAAACCTGACCTGGACTCGACCAAAGACCCTGGTCTTACCAGTCTCACATCCACCTGTCCACTAGAGGAGTCTGCGGTGGCTGGCAGTGTCGTGCTCGCTTCTATGGGCTTCGGAGAACGGACCATTTGTACCTCTACGCCATTCCCTCCAACGCTGATCCCCTCTCTCCCTGTCGTCTGCATTAGACTTCCTTCACTTACTCGATCTGGGTCATACAGCGATACTATAGGACCAATGGTAACAGGTACCGTCAGGGAGTCCGGCTACCGCATATTCCCCATGGAAGACTGGGTTCCTACTCCCTCCGTTCCTGTGGAAATTTTTCCCACTACTCTCACATTTGTCTGATTCTGTGACTCGCCCATCCCTCCTGCCACAATCGAATTTCCTTCGCTATATTCTGGATTCAATGGAGGTGGTCTCTCTGACAGCAGTCTGTCTAACAAGCTGTCATCCGTATCACTGTCATCTTCCTCTGCACTCTTTTCCTGCGTGCCTCCCGTTTTCTCTATCAACGGATATAATCTATCCCCCTCAATTGTTTCCACTCTCCACCTTTTCTCCAGTGCATCCCATCTCGCATCTTGAAATGCCCTGATCGACTTCTTCACCCTTTCCTGGCTTCTGTCTCTCTTCCTGTCATACGCTGCTCTAATCCATGCATGTAGCGCCTCAAACTGTGTAGGTCTAGGTAGTGGTCGCAAGGAAGACATCACAGATTTCAACTGATATAACACTTCCAACCTGAAAGTACCATAGCGTGGGAAAGTCAATTCTCCTTCTCCTTCTGTAATTTTATGCCAATTCTCAAGCCAAATTATAGTATGTAATCCTACATTCTTAGCCATGTAATATGCTGGCATATCCTCGGGAGGGGCTTCCTCTCCTCCCCGAGTAACCACATGTCTATCACCTCTACAGAGTTCTCGTAAAACTTTAAAACATTTCATGATGAAGCAAATTTCCGTTCGCACACAAAATTTCGTTTTTACTTCCTGATTTCAATCCACCAATGCCAGCGCGGCTCACACCAACCGGCCTATCGCAGCACGGCACTGTCTGACGTCACTCTTCCTCCGCTCGCAGCAGTTCCCCTCCTTCTCAATTCACCCTTTCTCGCTCGCACGTGTCCCAATCACACTCTGAAGTAACTGTCTGTCCTACCGGACAATCACCTCTCTGACTGTCGGTCCACCAATGACCGAACAGCCTCTCGAAACTGTTGACCTCAATCTGGCAACTGTCTGTCCGCGAACGACCGGACAATCACCTCTGACACAATCGATAGGATCCAAACACTCAATGTTCTGCACACAACAACCTACGACCAGCGTCGGTTATTCACACACTCACACATATGCTCCCTATCTTCAGTGGGTTAATCAACGACGTCTCATGACTCCCATAACCTCTGGTTAACAATCTCAGCTCTGGGTGTCTTCTACACCACAATCTATTATCCCGGGATATCGAATCAAATCTCTCGGCCCCGCGCGCGCTCACGGTCCGATCCTCAATCACACGACTCTCATTCCAACTCCGCAAGACATCACACAACAATTAAACACCGCAATCTAACAAGCATCACCCTGTTCATACTCACTCTACCACGAACTGCTACTTCCGCCGCACCGTCACTCTCCGTCAGTTTTCAGTGACCGCCGTCGCTCTCCAATCCACTGGATCATCATCACTCGGGCTCTATGGGGCAAAAATTCTCTTATCCTAATCTAGATCTCCCCTTACTATCAGAGGAAACCATCCTACTCTGCTACCAACTGATAAAGCGGGATTCTTATCTTATCTCACCATCTCTAAGAATCCTCAGGTCGCCAGAATCTTTTTACCTGCTGAATAGTGTGAAGGGAAGAAAATCTATTTCGGTTAGCCAACAATTTAGAATCCAGTTTACCTTAAAAGACCACTGACTCCGAATTCAATTTTGTGGGTTTATTACAGCCAAGAATAACTGCACATGCAAGCACCTCAACACGAGGTTAAAGAAATAGATGGGCACTAATACAAACATCATCCTACGCAGGAGTCTCATCCGACTCAGGATAAGAAGAATCGTTAGCTCCAAAAGTATTAAACAAGCAATAACTGCTCCAATCTCTATATTATTCTTCATTTACCTAAATAAGCGTAAACCAATAACTGTCCCTACTCTGTCACTAAGGTGACATCCCTACTTAACGAATTTACCCAGGCAAGAGTAAAAGAAAAGGTGTCAGCTGTGAAGACTTCCTAAGAAGTACACTCACTTAGCAGTTCGAGCTCGTTCTAAGATGCTCCTTCCTAAAGATCTCTCTCTCTGCCCTTCTCTCTGGTCTCCTCTACCTCCTCTCTTCTCTCCTCCCTCGGGGCACTGTCCCTAATACAAAATCCACATACAATTGAACACGCCCTTGTCACGCCTCTTCGGCCAGGTATTCCTTCTCGTACTTTTCCATCGAAACTCTTACTTCATCCAGGACGGTTACAGCGACCTTGAGTCCCAGGCACCTTCTCCGCTGAAAGTATCATCCCTACATTCCAGTATACTCCCATCTCAATGCCTCCCACCACCCTAACTCCTGAAACAAAGAGCCAGTCTTCCGCTAACGAGGCATGTGTCCTTGCACCTGCAACAGAAGATACATTTCAACAGACTTTCCCTCTGTACGAATCTACCAACTGTGCCCAGAGAGCCTTTCCAAGAGAACACCTTCTCTGCCTACAAAATAAGCTAACATAAGAACGAACAGGCCTTTCCTTGGCGTATATGCAGTCAGGCCTTTACACATTTTTAACACACAATTCTTAGTTACTTCTTTAAGCATAGGCTCATACATTTCATATACAAAAATAACTACACGTGCAACTTAATATCATACACGTAACTACTGCATCTTTAACTACACATGAACTAAATCATCTATGCATCATTTTAAACGCATTTCAATGATGCACTACATTTGCATGATTATAATGGCACAACTACTCTCTTATTCACTCTAATAATGCGATTCAAATTACATTTTACTAGGCACTCATTAATATATGTCTAGATATATGCGGGTGCGGACTAACGGTGATTATGATGCACCCCTACAAATTTCACGAGAACATGGCGTTCTATCAGTTGCATGTACTTTAGTTGCATTACCCTCAGCTTTTGTTTGATGGGCAAAAAGGATTTTCGCTGTTCCAGGGTCGATCGCTATCCTATTGTTCTCAAACATCGGTACCCCCTGCTCTCGGGAAGCACGCAAAATGCAGTGTCTGTCCCGATAGTTTAGGTTTTTAGCTATAATGGCCCTTGAAAGGGTGCCAGGTGGGGGCAGGAGTACTAGTGCCCTATTACACCCACTCGATCACAAAGAGCTCTGAGAGATTACTAGGCCGCAAGGATTGTTGTTTCCAGCTCTCCAAAAAGTCAGCCGTTGAAATCCCTTTGGCCCTTTTTGGGAAAACCAGAATTAATGTTACTGCGGTGTGCCCACCCCTCCGCCTCCTCCACCTTCTGTTCCAACTAGCGATTCGCAGAAGTCACTTTAGCCATTTGCCGCTTAAGCTGCGAGACATCCCCTGCAGACTTTCAATGTTACTCCCTGTCTCCGTCACTTTATCAGCTACTTTTCTCAGGTCAGCT
Source organism: Calotriton arnoldi (assembly GCA_963921515.1). Classification (NCBI taxonomy): domain Eukaryota; kingdom Metazoa; phylum Chordata; class Amphibia; order Caudata; family Salamandridae; genus Calotriton; species Calotriton arnoldi. The sequence continues at coordinate 537,003 of CAWUFW010011460.1, forward strand.
CTAAGCAGGTTAATATCAATTGAGACAGTCTCTGTCTTATGGTCCAATGCCGTACGAGAACCCTGTATCGCTGCCAACAGATCCGCATGCGAGGGGTCCCCAGACACCTCTGAGGAGGCACTCCTAGACTCTGCACCCCCCATGCCTAGAGCACGATGGGGGCAACTTGCGGCAGGCACAGTCCGGGGCTCGGTAGCCTCTTTCTCAACCCCTCCGCTCACAGTAGGAGCAAGCTCCACAATCGCCGGGGTCCTCCAGCCATGGCCAGCATACCGGGGCCCTCCCTCACTTTGAGGACGCGACCAGCTGGTGTCGCCCTCAGTTGCAGGAGGTTGCAGATGAGGATGCACTTCCCTGTTGTCCACAGATACAGCTTACAGGGCAGGAATTTAAAGGATAATTTAAGCCGGGCGGGCTGAGAATATGGCTAAGCTATGGCCTGTCGGCCAACTTGCCAGGCCACCCCCCCTTGAATGGTCAAAGTTGAACCACATTTAGAAAAAAGCTAATGTGGCCTTTTTCCCCACAAAACCCTCAATGCCTCAAAAATGATGAACGCTATGTTTTCCATCCTTAGAGACCATAGAAATCCGCCTAATGGGGCAGATCCTGCTCTGTCAAAGTAAATGTGTAATGCAATTGCTGGCTTTTTTCCAAACAAAACTGTTACAATCCTATCAACATTTTATGACTGCATTTTATCTGTTGCAGCTACTGCTCCCATTATTCAGCTTTCAACTCCCCTAAACTCTTTAGCTAGGTTGTCACTGCACTGACGTTTTTCAGTCTATTCTCCTGAACAGTAAACCCTTGGGTTCTCTGTTAGATCTACTCTCTGAGAAGATTTATTAGAATTTGTTACTAATTGAGCATTTTCTTTCTAGAGCTATAGTAAAAGTTCCTCTGACTTCAAGAACTGTTCCATACTGTCTGAAGCATCCAAGTTGATATGTTGCTATTAAAAAAACAAAACCTTTCTTTAGACCGTGACATCATGGAAAACTACTGTCCTATATCTCAGTTACTGTCATGATTGCGGATACGTTTAAAGAGGAATACAGAGGTGGACTCACAGGCTGTAATAAAAGGAAATGGTATTTTACTGCAAAATTCCTTAACACACTTCCATTGCAGGAATTTGTTTGGAGCAATACCTCATCTAAGATGTCAGTCGCTGTGGACAAGGACGCCACAAAGTGAAAGCAAAACCAAAATTAAATATTGCAAGACTTGGAAAACTCATCTCAGGAGATTTCGTGGTAGCGGTCATCTTGAATCTTCAGCATAAAAGGAGAAAGTGAAGTGAATCAAACTGCTACCCAAACTTGTCGTCGGTGTCTTGGAAACCCTGGAGTTTTTGGAAACTGTTCTTCATGTTGCCTTGGATGTCTGCTTCTCTTACTACTACTACTGGTCTTAGGAGTCTGGTAGGAGGGTGTACTTTCACCCAAGACTGTCTTTTCCTAAACTTTCATAATATTTTTCAAGGTTTTGCTTGTGACTCTAGTCACCCTATGGCAGTCACCTTATAGAATGAACCTTAATGAACTGGGAATCAAAGCCTGAACATTCTGCGTGTTTTGTAAACTTTACTAGGTTGTGAGTGCTTTAAACCTACCTCTTATGATACTGTGACATTCATCTTGGGTGAATTATTTACAGCTTGCAGATTTCTGCAATAATAACACCATCCATTTGTCTACTGGATCCACTCCTTTCTTCATCCTTCAAAGTGTCCATCCACGATTCATCAAAGATATTATAAAACAACATTCCATTAACCCATTGGTTGAAGAAAGAGTACAAAAACTAGAAAAAATATGCAAAGATCTAACAGAAAATCTAACAAAAGCCAAAACATATTGCAAGATACAAGCAGACAAAAGAAGAAAAAAGGCTCTAAAATTTCTAGTGGGGAATGAAGTCTGGCTATCCACCAAGCATATAAGACTTCATGGAAAAAGGAAATTCCAATACAGATTCATCCGTCCTTTTTGAATAAGAGAAATTATCAGTCCAGTTGCTATGCAGTTAGCATTTCCAAAACCATGAAAATCCATTCAGTCTTTCATGTATCTTTAATGAAACCAGTAAAGAGGGGTACTCGGATAGGTCACCTTTCATTCAAGACTCCTATGTAGAATAGGAACGACAGTTTATTTTGGATTCTTGTTACACAAAGAAGAAACTGCAGTATTTGACTCATTGGAAAGGTTATGGGGTTGAGGAAAGATTGTGGGAACATGCAAAAAATATTCATGTACCTCAACTCATAAACAGATTTCATAAAATGCACCCTGAAAAACCAAGACGTACCCATAAAGAGGGGGCTACTTTCATGACTGTGGTTAAGGTAAAAGGGGAATACATAGGTGGGCTCACAGGCTGTAATAAAAGGAAATGGAATCTTACGGTAAAATTCCTTAACATACTTCCATTGCAGGAATTTGTTTGCAGTGATGCCTCATCCAAGATAGTGGTTGCTGTGAACAAGGATGCCACAGAGTGAAAGTGAAACCAAAACAAAATATTGTGAGACTTGGAAATCTCATCTCGTGATATTTCATGGTAGTGGCCATCTTAAATCTTCAGTATAAACAGAGAAAGCAAAGTGAATCAAATCAATTTCCCAAACTTGCCACTGGAGTCTTGGAAACCCTGGAGTTTTTGAAGCCACGCATTGTTGTTTATGTTTCCTTGGATGTCTGCTTCTCTTGTTGCTTCTTCTGGTCTTGGCAATCTGCTAGGAGGGCGCACTGTCATCCATGACTGTTTTTCCTGAACTTTAATTTTCTTTTTTGCAGTGATTTGCTTATGACTCTATTCACTCAATGGAATGATTACTAATGAACTGGGAATCATTTTCTTTTGCAAAAATTTGCTTGTGACTCTTTTCACCCTATGAAATGAACACTGATGAACTGGGATTTATTTTATAAAAAGTCAAAGACTTAACATTCTGCAGTGAGCTTTACTGGGTTGTGAGTGCTGTGAACTCACCCCCTATGATACTGTGACATTTTGTTTCTCTAGAGAGCTTCAGAAGTAGGGTGGGTTCTTTAACACACATTCATTTGTACTATTCATTCTATAGAGGATGTCAGCATAAAAAAAGTAATCACTGTGATATTTGTTGTTTATAGAAACACTTACATGTTAGAATTAAATCAATTTTTATTAGCAGAACACATAGCATGAAAATACAGTGCATCGTTGCCTACAACCCTACGGGCTGGCTACATCACAATCAAAAAAGAAAGGCGGGACCTATGGATCAGAGGCTATCTGTTTAGTTAGTTGACACAGCATGCCGCCTGCAACCCAACCTGGGCTGGCCGCGTTTGATAAAAGGAGACATTAAACGGTCCTGACTCTGCGAAATGTGAACAAGAGAAAAGTCTGTTGCGCTATGAGCATGCACGGGACAGTGAACCAGGGACTCGTCATAGACGACTTGAGGCGATAGAGTCTGCCTTTTAAGAAAAGGAGTAAGAATCGCAAACAAAACAAGAACAGAATGTAATTTGAAAAGCCCGATACCCACCCCCGCCCCTCCTCTCTCCAGGTGAGCAAAAACAAAAAGGAAAAAATACATGTGTACATACGGGTATGGTCCGGTGTGATAGTTACCGGCCCCATGAGGACCCAGTGAACCCATCTGGAACTGTATGCGCTAGCCACCCTCTTGACTCTTGGGAATCAGTTTCAAAATCCGTAGATAGGTGGGACATGACAGTTCCCAAAACTCCGTGGATAGTATTGAAATAAAGGGGGCCCAGATCTTGGCGTATTCGGATTTGTCCCCTAGAGTGGCCATAGACAGTCTATCCATGCCCAAAAGGGACCACAATTGATGCAGCCATTGTGTGTGGTCTGGGATCCTGTCCGTCCTCTACCCAGCTAGAAGTACCCGGTGTGCGGCATTCAGCGCCAGGGCAATGTGCCTACCTTTGGTAGAGCGCAATGGGAAGGTCAGTGCATTGGGCAATCCTAAGATAGTATAACCAGGGACTCTAGGGATAGTAGTATCAAAGGCCTTATCGATTTCATCGAGGATCTTTTCCCAGTATCTCGTGAGCTTCGGGCAGTTCCACAGCAAATGAAGGAGGGTACCTGGGCTCCCGCAGCCACGCCAGCAGAGGCCATTGCAGTGGGAGTTCCACTTGGTTAGGCGAGCCGGGGTGTAATACCAGCAAGATACAATTTTAAATGCAGTTTCCGTGTGGCCCTTGGAATGTGCGGTGTGGTGGGTCCTGTAGAAAATATCCTCCCATTTTATGTCCGAAAGGGTGCGACCTATTTCCGCCTCCCACCGTCTGTCCCGCGGTTCGAATCTTCCTAGCGCCCTGAGGGAGGAACGTATATATTTCGGAGATGAGTTTGCGGTCATCTTTTTTTAAGAAGAGCCACTTTTCAAATGGCAACATCGGTCTACCAACCAGGGGTCATATCAGGGGACCAGTTACCCAATGCAGCATTTGCATATGTAGGAAGAGGTCCGAGCCTTCAAGGCCGTAATCCTCCCGGAGCTGCTCAAAGGGGATATGACCCTGGAGGTCAAACAAATGCCCCAAGCGCTTACACCCGCCCTCCAACCACCGCTTGCCCGCCCCTTTATCCATCCCGGGTGGGAAATCGGGGTTTGAAAAGATTGGAGACATGGGAGAGGGGAATGTTGTAAGATTAGCCCGTGTGGACACTCTGTCCCAAATTAGCATAGTGGGGCGAGTGACTGGCGAGGAGTATAGTCTCCAGGAATGCGACGACATAGGTAACCAGGCCTCCCTCCAGATATGGTGGCCTGCCACCGTCTGGTCCATGAATACCCAGTGTTTCTCCGTCATGGGACGGTTCCATTCCACGAGGTAGCGCAGCAACGAAGCCTGAAAATAGCGGGTGATGTTTGGCAAGGCCGCCCTCCTTCTTAGGGCACTGCAACAGAGTCTTCTGCAGCCTGGGAGAGATCGGGCCCCAAATGAAACGCTCAATCTCGGTTTGTATGTGTGAGAGCGAGTTCGGTGGGGGCAGTAAGGGAAGAGTTTGGAAGAGATATAGGGCCCGGGGTAAGACATTCATTTTAACCGCGGCCAATCTCCCGAGCCACGACAGGGGCAGGCGTCGCCATTGGGCAAGATCCTTTCGGATGCGAGAGAGTAGGGTAGTATAATTTACTTCCGCTGTCTTGTCCAGACTGTTGTGGAGGACCAGCCCTAAGTACGTTATACCATCCTTCACCCAGTCGAAGTCAAATTGGGCACGCAAGGCATCCACTGTCGTATGTGTTGCAGTAAGATTCAATACTTGTGACTTCTGCATATTGATTTTAAATCCGGAAACCTGACTAAAGACCTGCAGGTCTTCCACGATAGCCGGCATAGAAGTCAAGGGGCGTGCCACCGAGAAAATGACGTCGTTGGCGTAGAGGCTAACTAAATGGCGGTCAGCCCCGAACGGGGTACCCTGCGCCTGTGGATTGTCCCGGAGCCTCTGGGCAAAGGGCTCCATATACAGGGCGAAGAACAGGGGGGAGAGAGGGCAGCCCTGTCTGGTCCCCCTCCCCATCGCGAAGTCGCATGAGAGTATTTCATTTACCCTGACCGCAGCAGATGGTGTGCTGTAGATGCTTGCCACCCATTTGCGAAACTTGACACCCAAGCCGAAGCGCTCCAAAGTGGCAAACGGCCAGTGCACGCGGTCAAAGGCTTTCTCGGCGTCGACTGCCAGTAGTAAAGCCTCCTCCTTAGAGCGGTGTACCTTGTCAATTAAGTGGCAAATCCTTTTGGTATTGTCCCGCACTGTCTACTCGGAATGAAGCCCGACTGCTCCGGGTCGATCAAGCCGGGCATTAGAGGGTTTAGTCTAAGGGCCAGAATGCTAGAGAACAGTTTCGCATCAATATTCAGCAGGGAAGTTGGCCGGTATGAGCTACAGAACACCGGGTCCTTCCCCGGTTTGGGGATGACCGAGATTGTCGCTTGCAGCATAGAAGCCTTGAGAGTGCCCGTGTCCGCAAAAGAGTTGAATAATCAAGTGAGCAGCGGAGCCAGTTCAGCACAGTAAGTCTTATAGAAAAGAGCACTGAAGCCGTCAGGGCCTGACGCTTTCAGAGGGTTCAGACGGCCGATAGCAGAAATCACCTCCTCAATCCATATGGGGGCTTCCAGCCCATCTGCTTCCCTGGGCGGAAGAGGGGGGACTGCTGCACCATGTAGGTACTCACTGGGGTCCGCAAGGTTAGAGGACTCAGCGGAATATAGATTCGCATAAAAGGACCGAAAGGCCGCCGCTATGCCTGTATCGTCCGTTACCTCAGACCCCCGCTCTCCCAGCACCGCTTTAATTGCCTGGGCCGTTTGTTGACTGCGGAGGCAGTGTGCTAGCATGCGACCTCCCTTGTTAGAACCCACATAGTATTTATGCTTCAGCCGAAGCACCGCGTATTCGGCCCTATCGAGGTCCAAACGCTTCAGCTGGAGCCGCTCCTTCGCCAACTGGCGCCAGATTCGGGGGGCACCCGTGCGTTTGTGGATTGCCTCGTTCCTTAACTTTGGCTTCTAGGTCCTCACGTTTAGCCTGCCTGGTTTTGTTATCATAGGCATCTTTGGCGATTAAGGCCCCTCTCGCGACCAGTTTAAGAGCCTCCCAGACGGAGGCCAGAGGCGTGGAACCGTCGTCGTTAAGTGCTAGATAATCAGTCAGTGTACGTCGCAGGTCCTCCACCACCTGTGGGGACCATGACAGGGAGTCCCTCAGGCGCCAGTGTGATGGGGACGAATGTGTGGGCGGCAGGCGCAGTGTCAGGGTTATGTGTGCATGGTCCGAGAGAGATCGGGCCTCGATGGTAGAGGTGGAGGTACATGCCCATGCGGCTTGGGGACGAGGAAGTGGTCTAATCGGGCGTAGGTCTTATGAGCCGCTGAATAGAAGGAATAATCTTTTCCGTCGGGGTGTAAGCTGTGCCATGCATCTTTGATCCCGCAGCCGTCCAGCCATTCCCTACCGCTCCCCGATATAGCCCCTGCTCCGCCCGACCTCGGACTGGAACGGTCCATCCCTGCATCCATAACTAGATTTAAATCACCCCCCACCACCACCAGGGAATCGGGTGTATGAAGGACCTCGGCCAAAGCAACCGTCAAGAATTCCTCTTGGTGCTCCTTTGGGGAGTAGATTGAAGCTATCGTGATGTTGGAGGCCCCTATGCGTAGCCTCAGTGCTAGGAGGCGCCCCTTGATCTCTGCCACGGGACGCACTATGGAACCTCTAAAGTGTTTGGAAAGTAAAATAGCCACCCCGCCCTTCTTACTTTTCCCCGTGGACCAAAACTGCAGGGGAAACCCTCTGTGCTGCATGCGGTGAGTGTCGCTGTGGAGGAGGTGAGTTTCTTGAAGTAGGCACACATCCCGTTTGCTCGAGCAATGAGAGCACTGCCTTCCGCTTAGTGGGGTTGTTAAGGCCTCTGACGTTAAAGCTGACTACCTTGACTTCCATCGGTTGGGGAAGAACCATCAGGTGACTAAAGCTGTGAGGCCAGTGCTGAGGGACAAATCTCAGAAGGGACCTCGTGTACATATGTAACCGGACAAACCCTGACAGAGGGGCCCTGAATAAAAAGCTCACTGGAGAGAGGACCCACCCTACCCCATAACAACACTTACATGTTATAAGGAAATTAAGGAGAGCAGCCGAGAAAGAGGTGATTATAAACCAGATATTAGTTTGCTTTAAAATAAATTGATATTAAAATCTAGCTTATGATAGTAGTTGTGCTTACAAAAATCTGTCTGATGTGAAGAAAGCCTTACAGCAGTTATTTTCTTCTCTCTTACGCTATTCCCCTTGGGTATTCGTGGTTCATATTGAATTTGTGTGGGTCTGGAGTGCCCTTTGGGAGAGCTGGAGCAAGCTTCGGTCTATTCATGGTACATCTGTAGAACAAAGACTTCTGGTAAGTCCCCAGAGTTCATAACAGTTACCATACTTGCCTACACTATTAAAGCGATAATTTTTTCAGCAGCTATAGGAGATTAATTATTACAGCTAATTCTGTCTTACATCTCTCCCAATTGAGTTTTCGACCTGGCTTTGGCACTGAGATCGCAATTGTGTTGGCTCTGGACGAGCTGTGCTGCTGCACAGACTGCAATGTGCCAGCCACCCTGAACCTTTTAGAACCTTTTAGATCTCTCTGATACCTTTGACAAGGTTAGCCATCACGTCTTATTTAGCAGATTCTTGGGTATACATTTTTCCTTTTACTTCAGAACATTCAACAGTGCTGTCCCTCTGGGACATATACAGTCACTTCTTTTGTTTAATTTGTACACGTGATTCAATCCTGTGGTTTTGACTTGTTTCTTTATGCTGATTACACCCAGATTGTGCTAAAGATCTCTAGGGATGTGAATGCTTCCGATACACTTGCATATCAAGTCAGCTCTGTCATCAAACCCAGTTTTTTCCAGCTGTGTACTTTGCAACAAAGATTTTACTTATTTTTGCTATCACATTTGGTAAAAAGTTTGAAATGTGCTCATTTCAGCTTTCCTAGACTACTACAACGAAATTTATTTTGGCCTAACTGATTAGCCGATACACAAGTTGCAACTTAAACAAAACTATGCAGCCTGACTGATGTTCAGACTCAAACGAAGCGATAATTTCTCCCAAGGCTCAGGCATCTTTGCATTGGCTCCCTGTGAAAGATAGCACTGTGTTCCACCTGATGTGCCCAGTGCACAATGCGATCTTCTTCCCCGACTGCACCCCCCTCAGTTCTCATTTAATCTGTACCAACCTAAGTGTCTTTTGAGATCCAAGGAAATATTTTATTTGGCAGTTCCTAGTTTCCAACTTGAAACCTTTGGTGGATGTGCCTTTTCAGTGGTTGTGGCAATTAAGGGGAACTCCCTGCCTCTCTGTCTTTGACAGGAACCTAATCTACATACATTCAGGAAGGCCCTAAAGTCATGGCTGTTTCTGCAACATTGCTAGAGTTTCCTGTGTCCTCATGCTTCCTAAAAAAGAATTATGTTTGCTGGAATGCAACCCTACAAATGAAAACTGCAACACTTCAATGAACCACTAAATACTACAAAGTAAGTCTGACAATAAATGAAATCTAACAAAATTAATAAATAACTAAAAGTATGTTAAGGGTCACAAATAATAACAATTATGCTATATGATTATTTCTCCAAATTACAGGTGCATCCTATACAAGGAAAAAACTATAAAATAAAAATAATAATGTGGACACCGACTTAGGGCCCAATTCCGATCTCGCTAGGAAAGCCCTCCGTACGACTCGGATCCGGAGGGATTTTCAAGCGAGACGTGGTCCGTGAGTCCGCACGAGCGAGTACGATGCTGCCGTATGCTTACGGACTCGGTTCGCTTGGACTCCCATTAATCTCTCTGGGAGCCCGTGTACAGACGCGTACACAGGCTCCCATAGCAGAAAAGGGGTGGGTGGGAAAAAGTGTACACCCTGTGGCGGGCACCCCATGGTGCCCGCCACACTGTGCATGCCTGGATCAGGGGGACCCATGGGCACACCCCCGTGACAGATTCGGAGTGCCCCGGGTGAAGGGGGGCCTGCTACGGCCCCCGAAGTATGCTTCCGACAACCATTTCGTCTCGCTGAGACCGAGACAAAGCGGCTGTCTGAATCGTGCATCGTACTCGCTCGGTCGGAATATGGCTCCATTGCGCGGCACGATTCAGCTACAAACGAGTCCCGGAAACGATTCGGTCGGCGCGTATGCGATCTTCGCATCGTACTAGGTCGTTCGGACCTGTGTACCATTCGGTCGTGAACAAGGGCTACGAATCGGATCTGGGAAAGCCAAATCAGATTCGGAGGCCTTCCGAACGACATCGTAATCGGGCCCTTAGTGGTATAAAAAAAGACTACCTCGAAAGTAAGTATTGTAACCAAAGAACAAAACTAGAATTAAACTAAAAATAACACTTTAGCATATTTTAAAAAAATTAAACAAACCTCTAACTACATTTTACATTAAAAAACATAAACCAATGTAACTAAAACATTTTTCCTCACAACAAAATAAAACTGTGCCAAAAATAACACCAATCAGATCTACAAAGCAAAACTCTACAACTAAAACGAAGTAAAGACAATATACTAAAATGTGCATATTCAATGTAAAAATTTTAAAATAATTCCAACATTACATGTTGTTTTGTTTTTTTATATTTAAAACAAACAGATTAAATGTTAGAAACAGCAAAATGCATCATATCCCAAAAAGGGAAGCTGTTACTAAATTATAGAAGATATATGTATAGTAAGGAAAACACCAGCAACGTAAAACACAGTGGCTGGGCTACCACTAAAAATGAAATAGCTGCAACAATCACACTAATTTTACTGAACCAGATGTCAGAAATATTTTACAGGACCTAAGGAATGATACTTAAAAATATTATACCAAGTGTTCCTGAACAAGCAACAGGCCAACTCTCTGGCAGACCAACCCTAAGAAAGTTAATTGCCAGAACACATAGAGCAATAATACATGGTCAATATGAAAATATAAACATCCCATTAGTGTATGCATACGTATTACCTAACAAACAAAACACCAGTATCATCTAGAAAATATGAAGGTATAGACATACTTCAGCACTTACTAATCACACATAAAAAAGACACCTTTTACTATATGACAACTGCAATAATGATAAAAGAATAATTTATGCCATGAATAACAATTTACTAACCTTAACGCAACATAGCATATGGATAATGGATGGAACTTTTAAGTCATGCCCTCCACCATTTCGTCAAATATACACAATACATCGCCAGTATGAAAATATAAACATTCCATTAGTGTATGCAGATGTATTACCTAACATACAAAGAGCAACTTACAATAAAATGCTAACACATATAAAACATGCTAACACATATAAAACAACGTGACAACTATAAACCACTAAAATGTAATCCACCCAACTTTAGATCTACCTGCAAACTGTAAACTTGGGGGGTGCTACTTTCACTTTAACCAGAGCATATAGAGGCAAATACAATATGATACTAACCTAGGTTTGCAAATGAAATAAAAAGCTAGTAGCTTTAGCATACATCCCTGTAACAGACGTCACTAAACAATATATCATGCTATTTTAATCCCCCTGTTGCCAACAACTTGAAACAAAACTAGCTCCATTAATGAATTATTTTGAGGAGACTTGGGTTGTTCGTCTGCATGATCAGGTTACAGACACCAACTCAAATATTGCATTCAATGATGGAATGCCTATGAGAGCACCATGTCACAAGAAGCAAAAACAAATAATGCAGTGGAAGGGTGGCACAATTACTTCCAAGGAACACTTGGAAGAAGTTTACCCTACCCTCTACCAATGCCTAAAAATACTTAAAAAAGAACAAATCTACCTGGAGCTAAAAATGGAACAATCCCTAACCAGACTAAAACCAAAAATCTCCAAACAAACTAAACAAATGCATGGACTCCTAGCATACAAAGTAAGACTCTTTACTAACAACCCAGGCCTACCATATCTGGACCCAATAGCAAGAACCGTATTTTAAAAAACACACTAAACAGCAACACCATTTCACCTCCCTAAAACACACTCATACTTTACTAATATTTATTTCTAAATATTGTTAAAGTAACTTTAATATACTAATCTGAAGAAAACAAAATACTTCAAAAGACTAAAGGTCAGATTCATAATTGAAATTTACTATAATAAATATTGAAAAATTCATATTCAATGCAAAATAACCAACATTATTTTAAATAAACAAACACTTTTCTACTACCTATAAAAATATGCTACAAACATATATACAGACGATAAATAAATATAAACATATGCTAAAAATAATATTGCCCACCCAATAAAATAGATAAAATAAGAGAGCACTTACAATTTCATAGCTGAAGTCCTAGTCAGTAATAAGACGACCCCAAAAAAATTATCGTTAAAAGAGAATCCCAAAACAATATTGATAAAATAGCCAAAAATAAAATGCACAAAAATAAACATGAGCAAAACAGAGCATCCAATCCTAGTCCAATAATCCAGGGAGTCTATCCAAAACCTGAACATTAAAAAAAAAAAAAAGTCTCTACCAAAACCGAAAAAGTAAAAAATTATTTTGGTTAAAAAATAACCAGTTCTTTCTTGGAAAAAAACATAGTCACGTTAACAATAAAGTCTGACATCCAAAAATAAAAACCTGTAAAGGAAAAAATATATAAACAAACCACAGTACAAAAATTTAAATCAATGTTAAAAATATAGAACACACATATAAAATTCAAATAAATATTACGTTTCACAATAAGGCCTACCACAATACTGTAGCTAAAATATACTACAATAAAAATATTACACTGAAAAAAGTCCAATTACAGAAACTAGATTAACTAAGTTTAAACCCCCTCATCCCCCCATCATTAAACTCTTAAAAAATAAGGTTATAATAGTCTTGGCTGAACTGGACACCAGCATCAGAAACCCAAGACCTCCATGAAAAGGCCAAAATAATGAATAAGACTACAAAGTCATAGGGGAATTGGAAAGAATAATCTCCAATCTACCAATTCCGTTATCAACCCCCATCTGAGGAGCTGGGCTAAGCTTAATTCAGAAGCTTGGGGGGACTTCCTGGAGTCCTCAGGCTTCAAGATACAGGGCAGCATCGACGAAGCATACTCCAATTGGGAAAGGTGGATCCTTCAATCACTGGACAAAGTGGTTCCCACAATGATTCCAAACCAAAAATGAATGCCAAAAGGCACCTTGGTTCAATGCTCAGTTAGTATCTTTAAGGAAAATTTGTAAAAAGTCCGGAAGGGAATGGAGGAAGAACTATGACCCCCAACTTAAAGCCAGTTACAAGATGGCTATCAGAACTTATCATGTTAAAATCAAAGAGGCTCAGGCAAAGTTCTTGGAAAAAAAGATCACCCAGACTCAGAATTCATCTAAAGAACTTTTTAAAGTGGTGAAATCGCTAACCACCGTGACATATGATAACTCTCCATCACAGGCCTCGAAGGAAAAATGCAATGTGCTAGCCACCTATTTTCATAAAAAGGTCTCAGATATCTATAGCTCCCTCCATGCAAAGTTGGAGACTACGATAAGGCAAGAAAGAGATCAGGCGCTGACCTCCTCAACCCCTGCGCCACTTTCCACTCATGAATAGGGACATTGTTCAAACGCTCATGGAGAAGATTAGCTCAGGCTCTCCACTTGACCCGGCCCCTACCCATGTACTTGTTAAGGCCATAAGGCTCTTCTGCAATCAATAGTGTAAACTTTTAATCTTTCACTACAGACAGGCAAAGTTCCAAAAGCCTGGAAACAGGCAATAATTAAACCTTCATTAAAGAAACCGAATCTAGACTCTGCTCAACCAGAGAATTTCAGACCTATATCACTCCTACCATTTATTGGTAAATTGCTGGAGAAACATGTAAATGGGATCCTGTCAGAATTTCTGGAATACAACCTCCATCTTCACCCCACATGGATGGGTTTCCGGGCACAGCACAGCACAGAATCTGCACTGTTAGCAGTATCCGAAGAATTGAAACTGACCCTAGATCAAGGCGGTTCAGCAGCGATACTACTCTTAGATTCCACATCGTTGATTACTCCGTTCTATCTAAAAGATTTCGGGAAATTGGCATCCAGGGCAAAGCACTGGAGTGGTTGGGGTCCTTCCTGGAGGAAAGATCCTTCCAAGTCATGGAAGCCAATTTCTTCTCAGACACAATGCGGCTGTAATGCGGGGTGCCACAGGGCTCGTCGCTCAGCCCCACGTTGGTCAACATTTATATGCGGCCATTGGCCAGGAATATTGCATCTCTATGATATCATAAGCTGACAATACTTAGTTGGTGGTTTCACTTGATTCAAGGATCAAAGGTGAATCAGAACAGCTTGTCCCATGTTTGGAAAGGGTGGTGAAATGGATGACAAGGAGCTGTCTGAAACTGAACGGGGACAAAACTGAACTGATGGTCCTCGGAAACTCAGGAGTCCCCAGACCTCTAACCAGATGGCCAAGTTGCTTAGGGATTGCACAAGTCCCGAGCACTGCTATAAAAAATCTCGGATTTTGGATGGATAAGGAGCTGACCATGGAAACCCAAGCAAACAAATAGACAGGCACTAGCTTTGGGTTACTTAGAATGCTCCGCAAGATCCTAGAGCTTATCCCCTTAAAGCTAAGAAAGACTGTTATACATGCACTAGTCACATCACGTCTGGATTATGGCAACTCCCCCTTTCTGGGCGCACCTAAATATGTCATCAAGAAATTACAGGTCGTGCAGAATGCTGCGGTCAGACTTGTGTGTAAGGTCTCAATTCAGGAACCAGTGGGAAAATATCTAAGAACTCTACAGTGGCTTCTGATTGAGGCTAGAGTCAAATTGAAGGTACTCTGCCTAACGCATAGAGCCATAAATAAAAAGGGACCTTGTAAAATCAGAAATCTGGTGGGCCCTTATATCCCCAACAGACGTCTTAGATCCGGCACTGATTGTCTATTAAAAACAACCAGAATAAAAAGAGCCAGATGGGGTGGAAGATCTTTTACCCATCTGGCACCAAGTTATGGAATTCACAACCTTGGGAACTCAGATTCCTAGTTACAGAATCGACCTTCAGAAAAAAATCTGAAGACCTGGTTGTTCCACCAATTCTGCTAATCTCCTCTCCTGCTGTCTGTACCGTATTTGACACCTAGCGGAGGAAAGCCTTTGGGCAGCCATGCGCTCTACAAATCCTTATAACATAACATAACAAGTCAAAGAAGCTGAAAAATATGCCATAAAAAAAAGACTTCCATCCGACAAAAATCAATGTTAAAAAATGTATTTTATGTATTAATGGTTATAAAATAGACATGCTAAAACATTTGAAAAAAAATGTGTTAAAAATGTACAAAAATGCTTTACATTAAAATAAATATTACAAAATACTGAAAAAATAAAAAGTAGTTTTCTTCAGTCATATATAGTATAATATAATATAATATGATATATTATCATATATTTTAAAAATGTAAGTAATGTGGAAAATATGTTTATTAAAAATTACTATACACGTTTACAAAATGTATAACTACAGATAAATTATATGTACACTACAACTATATCATATGTGTAATTGTAATTATTCCAAAATAAAAAATGATTTTTTCTTGGGAATAAAAATTCCATAAACATTTAGTTATTGAAAAATATTGCTCAGTTAAAAATTATACATATTAAAAGAGATGTTCAGGAAAGCATAGAACAATAACACATAAAAACTCTATTGATAAACAAAGAAACAATTTATACTATTTTTTTAACTGATTTTATTAAATTTTTATATGTAGCATTTAAGAAATTATGCACATATATAAGGTCATATTCAAGAACATGTATATACACAAGGGAGGGGCCCGAGGAGTTTTAAAGACTAACGAGGGTGACCTCCCCAAGAGTAATCACTAAACACAAAAAGGCCCTCGGGTCTGGAAAGGGGAAGAACAGAGACGGAGGAGGCTGACTACAAGGATGTGTCCCTTTAAAGGACGGTTTCCTTTACCCACCAAAGGTGGCATGCTTCATCATTGGGAATCCTCCTCGCACCATGAAACCTAGTCATGGTGTGGGCTACAACCCCCTCGCTGCGAGGGAGGAGCTCAGGAATGTTTTGTTTGTCTGAGGGGGTAACGCTAAGACCCAATGTGAGCTAACTCGGTGTAGTGAAGGGTGCAATGCTAATAGTGAAGTGAGTTAAAACTAGCTACAAGGTTTAACACATTATTTATTCTGGCTGCCTTGTGCTAGGATTAAGAAGTAATCCACAAATTGGGATAGTGGCTCTAAGATCGAACCAATCCCTGAGTTAATCGGTCTCCCTGGTGGTGGTCTCTGCGGTTTATGGATTTTTGGGAGGATGTAGAAATATGGAGTGATGGGCTCCCTTGTTTTCAAGAATTCAGCCTCCTTAGCAGTAATCCAATCATTTTCCAGTGCCTGATGAGGCCATCACTCTGACTCAACACAACTGTGTGAGACTGATTTGCTCACACCCAAGCTTTTTTACATATCGAGGGTTATTTTACCGAGAGATATTGCCTTTTTCACAGAGCGTCTCTCTTTTGCCTTTTTCCTCCACATGCTTTATTTATAATCACCTCCAGTGCCGTTATGCATAACTTTCCCTCTTTGTTTCAACATTACTGATGGTCACATTTACTGATAACCTGAAAGCCCACATTCCGTTTCTCCTTTGATTTAAATTTTTCGCAAATGGCATTAATTACATAGTTTTCCACACCAATAACATTACTCTCCTCGGGTTGCCATTCAACCGTCGTTAGACAGGTCACGCCTTCCTCACTGACTATTGGTTATGGGACGGGAAGACTACAGTTCCCATCAACGTCCGCTTCAGTTTCAGGAAGTAGCGTTGACGCAGCTAAACCTGCAGCATTTATGGCGAGCAGGCTCCGGCGCACACTGACTATCCTGTCCCCCTGGCAGCGCATAGGTGTGTTCCAGCCAACTGAGTGGTGAATTTAGCCTTGTGCACTGGCACTATCCTTAGTGCCCGTGCTTATTACGAGTGCCGCTGTGTATAATCTTACTCCAAGTAAAGTGAGAGAACATCCTGAGTTTAACACCACATAGGATACTGTCTCCATATTGCAGGGCTTCAGCGTCTTCCATGCAGGGGTGATGATACCACCTTTTATGGGGCACTAACATCCTTGGATGCAACCCCGGTTACCCACCAGGCTGGGCGTTTTACTAATGCACCTGATCGGTCCGCTTTGGGCATATAGGTTGTCTCATATTTAACACACTTAACCTGAAGGTGTGTCACTTATACATATGGTTTGGTCAATTCTGCAGGCAAGGCCTCGGAATACTCAAGGGCCTTGACCCTGAGTTCGTATTCTGAGCGTTTTGTTCAGCTCCAGTCGGTTGTCGTCAATGACCTCTCACCTATATGTGACCACATGCATTGAGTACATCATGTCTAGGGGGCATGGCCAGGCGCTGATGGCGGAGGAAGCCTAGACCCGATCTTCCGCCGGCAATCCCCCATCTAGTGCCATACTGAAGTTCATAGGGGGCCCAGCGGTGAATAAAGTACCCCCCCTGACTCCCGCAACGTGGGACAAGAGAATGGTCTGCAACCCGACTCTGGGAAACGAGGCAGGAACGAGCCGTGGAGCGGCCGACGACGGGACCGCGAGAAAAGGAAAAATGGCGCCGAGCTGAGGCCGGCCGCGGTCTTCGGGGCAAGGGCAGCCCATAGCACCCACCGGTGAGTCCCCGCAGCGGGAAGGTGCAGGACGAGAGAACGGTCCGCAGTCCGACATGGGGAACGAGGCAGGAGTGAGCCGCGGAGCTGCCGGAGACGGGACCGCGAGAGAGAAGACAAAATGGCGCCTGTGGCGCCGAGCTGAATCTGGCCACGGTCTTCGAGATAGGAGCGGCCCACAACATCCACCGGTGAGTCCCCGCAGCAGGAAGGTGAGCGGGCTGACCCACAAGAGGGAGAACAGGCCGACCCACGGCCAACTGAGGTCCGGCAGCAGCGGAAAACGGAAGGCACCTGGAGCGGGGAGCCCTGCAGCATAACAAGCGGTGCAGCGGAGGGGAAGCAGAAGACGGAGCCCGCCGGCGGGATTCCGACCTTCGGGTCAGGGCACATTGCGGAGAAGAGGACTGACCAGGGGGGAGCGCACGCTCGGCGAGGACCAGAGCCGATAGGTGAGCCCCCCCCCCCACGGGCGCTGGGCGCACAAGACACTCCACCAGTGGGGGACCACAGTGAAGGGCGGGGGAACACCCCGGCACATAAAGGAGGCAGAAGCAGCAGGGGAGCAGCGCTGCAAGAGAGCGGACCACCATACACTCAGCACATCGGGGGGGGTTCCAGTGCTCAGTCCGGAGCGAGGCACCAGAAAGCAGGTGGCTCCCGATGCAGGGCGCGAAAGACTACCCTAGTGGAACACTTGGAGGGGCATAGCAGGAGAGCCCAGTCAGGAGCTAAAAGTAACCTCCAACTCCCTGGTCCAGCACAGAAGCGGCGGCAGCCGGCATAAGGCAGTGGGCAAGCAGGGGATCGCTAGCTGGGAACAAGAGAGAGAGGTGAGGACCGACCAGGGACTGCGAGAATTGTGGCTGAGGGAGTGGAGACACACAGAAGGGGCAGTAAAAACACCAGCGTAAGGCAGGCCCGCGTGAGAAACACTAGAGACCTGAAACCATTGAATAGGGGCTGCCAAGAGGGTGCAAGAGTCTAAGGATTTGGGACCCGGCTGGGAACTATCCCCGAGTAGAACCCAGATCGGCGGGTTAAATCCTAACCGGACACTGTGTCCCTCGATCAGCGTACATAGCGGCCGGAGAACGAGAGGAGCCAAACAAGACAATAGCATAGTCAGCCAAGAGCTCCTTCCTGGGCTGGCACGCACTGGGCCCACCTAAGGCACGAGGAATGCCAGAACCTGCATCACGGACTGACGACCACAACCGAGGGTAACATAAAAGAAGCCCGCAACACGGCTCCCATTGCAAGGAGGCACTCACCATGGGGAAACCCACCAAAAGACGAGACCAGGAACAACAAGAACGGCTGGGAGAAGACACGGGGGCATGTCCACGAGGACAACGGGCCGAAATGCGGCGAAAGAGACGCCGGAAGACCCATCACTATCAGACATCCTCCTGGCCATAGAAACATCAAGGACGGCGGTGGAGACCAAAATCGATACCCTCAGAGAGGAATTGGGCCTATTGAGAGCGGACCACCGAAAACTAGCAGACCGGGTCTCAACAACGGAGGGAGAAGTGCGAGAACTGAAACCCCAGATGACCACGGCCAATCAAAGGCTCTCCGACATGGAGAAAAGAGTACAAGTACTGGAACTTAGAGCAGAAGACGCCGAAAACAGAGCACGGAGTAACAACCTACGCATAGTAGGCCTTCCGGAGAAAGTGGAAGGAAACAACATGGTGGCCTACATAGATGGATCTGCACCGAAGTTGCAGAAGAAGGGCTATCCTAATACTTTGCGCTGGAGCGAGCACAGAGTTCCCGCAAGAGCGCCCCCTCCGGCACGGCCGCCGAGGCCGGTGGTGGCACGCCTACTATTCTACCAGGATAGGGATCATGTGTTGAGACAGGCCCGGCAGAAAGGACAACTCAAGGTGGTGAACAGCATCGTCAGGATCTTCCCAGACTTTTCCCGGGAGGTCCAGAGACAGAGGTCGTCCTATGTAGCTGCCAAACGAAAACTGAGGCAACTGAATATCCAATACTCTATGGTATTCCCGGCCAAGTTAAGACTGTCGATAGCAGGCGGGACCAAGTTCTTCACTACGCCACAGGAGGTGTGGGAATGGACAGACCAGCCCGACCCGCAGGACAACGGGGACCAGAGACGTGAGGGACAAGACAGAATCAGGGCCCGACTTGGAGGAAATGGAGGGAAACCGGCGAGCCAGCCCACAGCAGCAGAGACACAGTGGGAAAGGGACAGCGCAGTGGCGGCGATTGCATCCCTCAGTGCACATGGACGACGGGGCGCAGCTTCAGCATCCGGAGAAGACCTAAGAGACTCGGACTCTGAGCACAGCACAAGCACGGTGGGGGAATCCAGTCAGGAACTTCCAGACGTTACCCCCAGATCAGCGGACGACATCATATGAAGCCACCACGAGATACGCAAGTATACCCAGGCATTGATAAGCATGGGGGGGACCCAGCACACTGACCATGTGCTCCGATGAGCCGGATGGACCTAGGAACATGCTCTGCTGACTAAATCCTACAAGCACTGGGGTGGGGGAGACCCGTGGGGGGGGGAGGGGTGGGAGAGCGTGGCTCCTTCCAAAGTAGGCGTCGGACCCGTCACTACCGGAACTTTAGACACTTCTTAAAAGTTGCACTTGAGTGCATAGTTTGGTTGGGGAAGAGAACCTCACTTGTCCTGGGGAGGGGGTATTGGGGTTTTGTTAGAGTTTTAAGTTGGAGGCACTGCAGGCCACTGGACATAGGATTAGAAATAGTTTGCAATGTTCACAATCTCCGAGCCTGCCTACTGGGGGATCCCGGCCTGAGGATCAGGGGGGGAACAAGACAAATAATTAAAGATGAGGGATAGAGTAACGTATAACCTGATATCCTGGAACATAAGAGGACTGCACTCCATGCACAGGCAACACAAAATTTTCTCCTACCTTAACAGACGGGGAGTACACATCGCCATGCTGCAAGAAACACACACCCTGGCTTCCGAGGGGGCAGCACTGCATCGGAGGTGGAGGGGCCAGGCTTATTACACCTCGTTCTCAGCGTTCGCGAGGGGGGTATTAATTTGGATACCGGCAGGGTTCCCTTTCAGCACAAAACGGACACAAGGCTGACCCGGAGGGCAGGTACCTCATAGTCATAGGGAGACTGGACGGACAGGACCTTACGTTGATCAACCTCTATGGGCCAAACACAGACCAAACGGCCTTCCTGGAAAAGATGAGTGGGGTATTGGCACCTTATATGACGGGCTCAATCATTATAGGGGGAGATTTCAACTGCGTGGCAGACCCGGACCTTGACCGTTCTCACCCTCCGCTACGTGACTCTCCCGTCCATAGGGCGGCCAGGGGTTTCGGGACTGGCAGACCCGGTGGGGATTGATGGATACCTTGAGACGCACGCACCCACTGGACAAAGAATACTCCCACCTCTCACATGCACATGAGCTCCACGTAAGGCTTGACACGGTTCTTTGCACTCCAGACATGCACACTGTGATGCGAGGAGCGGAGTACCTGACTCGCACAATATCAGATCACAACCCCCTCCTTGTGAGGATACAGTTGGGAGCTCTGCTTCAGCCCATCCCAACATGGCGTCTCAGACCAGAGGCACTCGAGGACCAGGTATTTCAGCAAGAGATCAGGGGTCACATCGCCTCCTACTTTACTGATAACACCCACTCCACGGACCCCAGACTGGTGGAATGGGAGGTCTTCAAGGCAGTGATAAGGGGAAGATTCATGGCAGCATCAATCGGGGTGAGACGGACATTACTCACGGACATAGAGAAAGCCGACCGCGCGTTAAGAGAGTTAGAGGTGAGACGCCCGAGCACCTGGCGCTCCGCCAAGAGCTGCTAGAGGCAAAGGAGGTAGTAGCTGTCCAGGAGGAACGCTTGAGATGCTTTGACTACAAAAGGTACTTGGATCGGACACATGCGGAAAGGGACAGGGCGGGTAAACTACTGGCATGGCTAGCCAACCCATCCCGCAGAGGGAATAACATTATAGAATTAGCTGACCCAGTGGGACGCCCCCTATACAAGCAGACAGAAATAAATAACAGATTCCTCGAATACTATAAACACTTATATAAGAGCTCTGGGCCCCGGGGGGAGAGGCGATAAGCGATTATTTAGAGGGGATTCCCCTTTCCAATATATCTGGAGAGGATGCAGACCAGCTGGGAGCTGACATTTCGGAACACGAGATTAGGGTAGCTATCAAGGGCCTGGCAAAAGGCAAAACCCCAGGAACAGATGGATTCCCTACGGAATTCTACGCCACCTACGTGGAGGAGTTGGCCCCCAGGCTGGTGGAACTATACATGGCGGCAGGGGAGGTGGGAATCCTGCCACAGACTACCCGGGAGGCAGTTGTGATCCCACTTCTAAAACCCGACAAGTCCTCCCTTGACTGTACGGCCTACAGGCCCTTATCGATGCTCAACCTCGACTTCAAAATCCTAAGTAAAATACTGGCATCCAGGTTGCTCCCGCACATGACCTCCCTGGTCCACCCCGACCAGGCGGGGTTCATACTGGGCCGAAATACAACCCTGAATATAAGACGACTCCTTTCAATCCTAGAATTGGGCAGCAGAGCAGAATGGGAAGGAGTGATATTCACCAGAGACATAGAAAAGGCCTTTGACAGCCTGGAGTGGGAGTTTCTCTACGCTGTGCTGGCGAAGATTAGAATTGGTCAGGGGTTCCTGCGCTGGGTGAGACTGCTGTACACGGGCCCGACAGCGAGGGTGGGCACTGGCCGCACGATCTCAGAGCAGTATCGGGTGGAGAGGGGCACTCGTCAGGGGTGCCCCCTCTCTCCCCTATTGTTCGCCCTAGGGGTGGAGCCCTTGGCCTGCGTGGCACGGATGGGGGACAGATACAGAGGACTGCAGCTGGAGGGACAGGTACATCGTATAGCGTTATATGCTGATGACCTCCTACTGTTCCTGAAAGACTCAGGGGAAGACCTGTGAGGGGCTAGGAATATGGTGGAGGAGTTTGGGGCTCTCTCTGGCCTAAAAGTGAATTGGCAGAAATCCAGACTGTTCCCCATAGTAGCGGACCGACAACCACCCGAGGGGCTGGGAGACCTGAGGTGGGAGCCTCGCTGCTACCGATACCTGGAGGTAAAGATCTTTCACTCGCTCCAGGATGTACAGGAAGGAAACGTGGGGGGGGCGCTAAGGACCCTAAAAGATAATATGGGATTCTGGGGGAGACTCCCCATCTCGGTGGCGGGAAGGATCTCCTTGCTAAAAATGGTGGCCCTCTTGCGGGGCTAAAATAGTTACGGAGGGATTTCTATATTTGGGAATCTACGCCACGACCAACCCCGAAATGTTTTATGACCATAATTTGGCTCCCCCTCTACACTGCTTTCAGGCGGACATTCGACACTGGAGAACCCTTCCCCTAACCCTACTGGGCAGAGCTGCTCTTTATAAAATGATGGCACTCCCCCGCTTTATTTATGCCCTGCAGAACACACCTTACTTGGTCCCGGCGCAATATTTTGTTGCGATTGAAGCAGAGGTACGCTCCCTTTTCTGGAATAATGGTGCCCCTAGAATAGCATTGACTAAACTCACGAAAAGCTGGTATGACGGAGGTATCGCCCTACCCGCAATCAAAAGCTATTATTGGGCCTCCCAGCTGGTTGTTGTTAACCATTGGGTGCATCGTCCTGGGATGGACCCCGCCTATAAGATGGATAGACATAACATGCTCCCCGGCAATTATCCCAGAGCAATCTATGGTGGGAAGAACCAGCCACCAAAATACACCCCGACTTCTACCACGATTGCTATATGGCACGCCGCGACAACCGCGTTGGGGTGGAAGGCTAGAATTACACAGGTCACTCCTTTGCTTGACACATACCAACTGGGATTGCTGTCAAATCACCCCGGTTTCGACAAGTGGGACACGATCGGCCTCTCTAGGGTGGGTGATCTGTGGGCGAGGGGTGGGGTGGTCCCCTTTGGCGATCTCCAGAGAGATTACCAATTACAGAGTGGAGAAACCTTTCGATATCTCCATGCCCGAAATGGGCTACAAAAAGCGATACCCAAGGGCACGGAACTACCTGCTTCCTCGCCCCTGGAGTGTAGACTTCTAGATGACTATCTACAGGAAAAAGCCATTTCCTTGACATATCGCAAAATACTTAACAATACACCGGACCACTAGGGAAAGTTCGCACACGATGGGTAGAGGACGTCGGGGACATTGATGATGAAGAATGGCAGGAGGCGTTGGCTTCCCCCCAGGAGGTGGCGATCCGTTCCTGATTTAAACTCATTCAATTTAAACTCCTACACAGGGTTTACTACACCAGTTCAGCGCTTCTTAAAATGGGGGTCTTGAGCTCCGCTACCTGCCCCAGGGGATGTGGCCAAATTGGTACATACCTGCACTAATGGTGGGAATGCCCGATTCTGCAGACATACTGGGGAAGGGTCACGTCAGCACTGTCCGCGACCTGTCACAAAACCATTGAAGTTTCGCCCCGCTTGTCTCCTTAATATCTGGGAAGCAACTGATCTGTCTAGAGCCGAGAGAGTTTGGGTCTCCCTCGGCTGTATGGTTGCGAAACGAAACATAGCTAGAACCTGGAAGGGCTTACTTGCACCCAAGTTTTGTGATTGGGAGTCCGATATGGACTGGTGTATGCAGGCAGAAAGAGTGGTATATGAGAGTAGAGGGTGCCCACAAAAATGGACCAGAATTTGAGAGGCATGGAATGTGTCTAGGGGAATGATTTGCATGCCCTTTGATGATACCTCCACACAACTGGCAGACCTTGTGAGGGAATAATGTCTATGTTATTTTGAATTGTATGGGACACTACCTTGAAGTATTGATCTAATGTACCATCTTGTCAAATACTGTACCAATGCACCTAAAATGTTTGAACATCTGGAATTGCACTGCACTTTGTCCCCCTTTTGTTTTTACCTTCCCTGTTTTGATTTATTCAATAAAAAGATTTGACTAAAAAAGAAATGGTGGCCCTCCCCAGACTGCTGTATTTGTTTGTAATGTTGCCTGTGTGGATCCCCAGGGCGTGGTTCCGAGAGGTCGACTCCTGCCTCTCAACATTTATTTGGGGATCTGGGAGGCGACGAGTGGCCCTAGCCACATTAAAGCGGCCGTCGACGGAGGGAGGGATGGCGACCCCGGACTTCGAAGCATACTACTTGGCGGGGCAACTGCAGAGATTCACACAATGGGTAGCGGGGAGGATCACACCAAATAGGGGGGTGCACCCCTTCACCCCGGGGAGAGATGAGCTGCTCCGAACACTAATGAGGACCGCAAAGCCACAATACATACACACCAACGAGCATAGAGTGATACAGAGGTGTTGGAATAGGTGCCTCCAGAAGACCCAGACGAAATACCCATACTCGCCGGAACTCCCGCTGTTGGCGATCAGGGCACTGCCGCACGGGGGACAATGGAGAGGCATAGACGACTGGGTACAGGCAGGGGCGACAAAGATAGGGGATCTCTACAGAGATGGAGAACTGCTCCCATTCGAGGACTTCGGTACAGATTGGGATATCCCGCAGGGTCACTTTCTGCTGCACAGAGCAATCACGGGTGCGATGCGACGGCACTGGCAGATGGGTACAATAGAACCACCACAACATGTCACATGTGAATATATTGGGATAGCCGGAGGGGTTATAAAGGCAGTCACTTGCTTATACATGGCGATTGTAGGAGACTCTGCTAGACCGCTTGAAGGGATAAGGAACCGCTGGGCAGAGGACATAGGGCGCCCCCTAGAGGACAAGGACTGGGAAAATATATTGCAAAGGGCATCAAGAGTGTCTAGAAACACACGATTCAGGCTCATAAGTTTTTACACGCTGCATCAAGCATACATCACCCCGGAACGAATAAACCGATATTTCCACAGAGTAGATGCGGAGTGCCCTAGATGCAGGGAAGTAGGAGCGAATTTCATCCACAAGATGTGGAACTGCCGAGCATTGACGCATTACTGGCAGGAGGTCACGAGGGAGACGGCCCGAATCACCGATAAAATAGTACCATGTACACCGGCACACTGCCTGCTCAACATGTTCCCGCACACGGCCAAGACCAAAGTTACCGCCAGGTTTCAGGACCTGGCTTTCATATTAGCCAAGTGGGAGATCACCAGCAGGTGGAAGGCACCAGATGGGCCTAGCATCGTTAGGTGGAAGCGGGAGCTGGAGAGATGGGCGGGCTGCGAGAGCAGGGTCCTGATGAGGAATGCGAGACAAGGCATAGGCAGAATGGAGAGGGCCCAAGCATGGGAGACACTGGTGGAGGAGATGAAACGTAATGGTCAAGAATCGGGCAATACCTCCCCAACAGCGGGATCCAGACAGGGGAGTCCCCAGAGACAGGACCCCGAACCTGACCCAGAGCTGGGACCCGGGGAGACTGGCTCACAGAATTAGCAAAGCGAACTGGACCAAACATGACAAGGAGATGTAGACATGAAGACCACACAGCCCACTAATGATTAATAGGGAAAAGCGACAAACAATGGAAGGCGAGGTTTGCAATGGCCTGCAGTGCGAGGGAGGGAGGAAGGGGGGAGTTGGGGGGGAGTTGAGAGGGGAGGGAATTTGAATTAACACAACCAATATGAAGATACAAAGACTGTAATTGGGTCACTAAGAAAATCGGAATGTAATTCAGTAGTAGATGGTTATGCAATGTATGCCCTGTAATCTAAATTGATGACAGTATGCGAACGTGTGTCACACCAATATTCAATAAAATATGTTTAAAAAACAAATTTAGTACATCATGTCTGCCTTACCGTAGTTGTATTCTACACTTCTGCTATGCAAATTCGTCTTGTGTGTTTTTCGCATCACTGAATCCGTATTTGTTTTTTAAAATGTTATTATAATCGGCTATGACCACCTATGCATTCTAGTCTTGCCACTCTTTTTGGCTGGTTCACTTGATCTTTCCCAAGACTAGTTACCTCTTGGTACCTTCCCTTTCATACAATACTGTGTAAATAGAAGTTACTTTATTGTTCCCCAATACACACGTGAGTTGATATGGTCTCCGCCTCTTCATGCTTGTTGTTTTGCATACAAACAATTTTTTGTGCACTGACATATGATTAACGCCCCAACCTTCATCATATAGGTTGAAGACGCCTATGCACCTTAAGCATTCTTGCTAAGGACAGCTGAAGTACTGAGCCTGAAATTTGCAGGTGAGTGCCAACCATTTTGAAAGTAATTTCACGACATAGTCTCAAGGTGTCTAAGCTATCATCATGAACTGTGTTTTACTAGCTATGTTTGGCTAGGTATGTGGGTGTTATTTGGGACTCCCGAGCCTTCACAACACCAACCATTGACGGATTATGTGTTTTCTGTTTTAAAACATATTGGCTGACACTACCTTAAGCTGCACATGAATTAAATTTGTTCGGTATGTTGTTTTTCTGTTCCCTTACAGGTACCACCGGTGTATCCAACTATCTGGTTAATCCTGCATCACTGGTCTAGTATCTTACTTAACTTACCGACATATTGGTCATTGTTGTCAACACGCTTGTTCACAGTTTTTCAGATATCACTTGTATAGCAGTAGCAGACACTAGATCCTGAAGAAAGCCGCAACACTTTTTAGGTCATGGGCTGAAACATGTCGATCTAATCCAGTACGATTCGATCTAATGGTTCTTGTCGTACATCTTGTTTCCTTTTTTGTTTTTAATCCTCCTAGCACAAGGCAGCCAGAATAAATAATGTGGTAAACCTTGTAGCTAGTTTTAACTCACTTCACTATTAGCACTGCACCCTTCACTACACCGAGTTAGCTCACATTGGGTCTCAGCGTTACCCCCTTTGACAAACAAAACATCCCTGAGCTCCTCCTTCACAGCAAGGGGGTTGAAGCCCACACCATGATTAGGTTTCATGGTGCAAGGAGGATTCCCAATGATGAAGCATGCCATATTCAAGTACAGTCAGTCGTTAGGTTAAGGCATCAGGTACATTGTTTTACTACTTATAATAACTAAAATCATTGCATAATCAGGAACAAACATTTGAGTACCTCATCCTTCAACATTAGACCTGTGGAAGAGATGCCAGTAAATAGAGCAATTATGTATAACTCGAGTATTATGCAAATCTGTGACCTTGCAACATTGACAAATTAACAAGTCCCCCCCCCACCCACTGACCAACGGGTGCAGTCCCATTAATGACCAGTTACAAAAGGGATCAAATGGAGGCTGTTGCCCAGCCCCCATCGTATGGATAGAATGATTGGCCTGGAATGGTTTCTACGGTGCAAGGTGTTTGAGAGATGGGCAGGCGTATACAGTCATCTATGCTATCTCCCAGCCCCGGCACTATTGCGGGTTTAGAGCATGGTTCTGCGTGTGTCTTGGGATAATACTAATTCTCGGGTGTGGCTCCTTGTGTTTCATCTGCCTGTAGGTGGGGTACATCAGTGCCTAGGGCTTTAAAAGACTCCAGCGGTAGATCCCAGGACATGGCTATGGGTATTTTACGTAGCCCACCTCGCTCTTCTCTGCGTAGTGCCCTGCTTTCAGCGAGTCCCCATCTCTCTACCTCCTCCCTCCAGGCTTGTAATGCAGGCGGTTTCGCCGATTTCCAGAGCCTAGTTATAAGGCATTTCGCCAATATAAGCGCTAGGTCTACAAATTTCGCCTGTACTTTGTACCCTTTAGGCGTGGGTAAAGGCCTAATAGGCAACCCTCTGCTGTAGTCCATGCGTGTCCTCCAGCCACTTCTCGTAGTGTGAGCGCTATCTGTGTCCAGTAAGTGGAAAAAGCAAGGCATGACCACAACATTTGGAGGAGATCAGCGTCCTGCTCAACACATCTAGGGCATTTCGCCGCTACCACTGGAAACATCGTGTGCTGTCGGTGCGGTGTAAGGTATGCTCTTTGGGTGATCATATACTGAATACATTTAAATCGCTAATTGCCATAGACTTTTTCGGGAAGGCGAGAAGGGAAGCCCATTCTTTGTCTGTTAGGACCTTGCCTATATCCGTGTCCCATTTTGCCCGTAATGCACATAGGGATGGGGGTACATGTGCTCTTATACCTTGGTATAACCACCTTGTCAGATGCCTGCCAGTGCTCATTAGGTGTATTAAATGCACCAATTTATGCGTTGGTGGCTTCTCCCCTTCGGGAGCCCACTCCCGCTTAATATATCGTAGTATACTGGCATGCAATAGAAACAGCATGCTAGGGAGGCCTTGTTCGTGTATAAAGTCAGTGTGATTGAGCAGGGTTCCATCCCCAAATAGTGCTCCGACAGTGGACACTCCACCCCGTTCCCATCTGGAGAGTCGACGGCGCATCAGTACCCCAGCGGGAGTGGGGAGTCCCACTAGTGGAATGTTAGGTGCGTATAGTATGGTGGGTGCTGTGTATTTCAAGGTATGTTTCCAATAAACCAATGCCACTTTAATTAACGGTGGAAGTGTGGTCAGGGCATTCCCTCCAGGATGTAACAGTGTGTGTAGCACACCTTGCGCAATAATGTCAGGGGTGTATGCCACCTCCCGTAGATTACGGCTGCTAGCCAATGTGAGAGCCACTGTAGTTGGCTCGCCATACAGTAGGCCCTAAAGTCTGGGGCTCCCATGCCACCTGTGTCTGCCGGCAGTTGAAGTTTCGCTAGGCTAACTCGGAACCTCCCCATACCCCATATTAGATCAATCAATACCTCACTCAACATTTTGAAGGTCGAGGTGGGGATCACTATTGGTAGAGTGATAAAAAAGTATAGCACACGCCGCAGCATGACCATTTTTGCAATGGCCAGGCGTCCGGCCACCGTCAATGGGAGCGATGTCCAGAAAGTGGTTTGGGATCGCAGAGAGGTGATCATTCTCTGCTCATTTCCGTCCAAGATATCCCTTTGGGTTCTATATATTCGTACTCCCAAGTATTTAAAGGTGATAGGGGCAACCTTCATCTCCTCCCCTCTGAACAGGACTGCTTGTGGTGCAAATTCCTCCTTAAAGGGGTATGGGAGCGATTTATCGAAGTTGATAGCCAGTCCTGAGATCATGTGAAACTGAGAAAATATCTGGGCAACAGTCTGGAACCCGCACCGGAGATCGCTGGTGTATAGTATATCATCAGCATAAAGGGATAGGGCATGTGTCGTCTGTCCCAACGGAATACCCCAAGTGATAACATCACAGCGCAGCTTTTGCACAAGGGGCTCTAGTGCCAATACGAATAGCATAGGAGATAGTGGGCACCCCTGCTGTGTTCCTCGCTGAATCTTATAAGGACCTGAAATGTGAGCCCCTGTACGGGCCCGTGTGCTGTTAAGGAGGTATATAGTAGCTTGACCCATTTGAGGAACCCATCAGGAATCTCGAATCTCGCAAGGGCTGCCAGCATGTACTCCCAGCTGAGGGTGTCGAACGCCTGGCGTATGTCTAAAGAGAGACATCCTGCGTTGGAAGCGCCCACATCACTTGATATAGTCTGTGTAAATTTAGCGACGTGTTCCGGCTGGGCACAAACCTGCATTGATCCACTTGTATGAGCTTTGTGAGAAGGGGGAGAAGGCGGCTCGCCAGGACTTTACTCAGTATTTTATATTCTGTGTTTAGAAGTGACAGCTGTGATATCAGTTTGGTCCCTGCCCAGTTTCGGCAGTGACGTTACTAGGGCTTCTATTGTGGTTGGAGGGAGGGCTCCTCTCTCTAGCGCGGTGCGGTATAGGTTCTCCAGTCGGGGCACCAATTGTGTGGTGTAAGCTCCATAGAAGTCCACAGGAAGGCCATCTAGTCCTGGGGTTTTGTTGCGTGGTAGGTCCCTGATCGCTTCCGGATCTCGGCTGCTGAGATCGGTGCTCCAAGCGGCTCTTTGTCCGCCTCGGTTAACCTAGGTTGTTGTAGCTCCTGTAGGAAGTCATGTATTGCATGGGGGCTTCTCGTCTGCGGGGTTGTATATAAGTGTTCATAATATTCCTGGAAGGTGTAATTTATCTCAAGTTGAGTGTTCACGTAAGCGCGTAGTGGGGTACGGATGTCAAGTATAGGCAACATCGGGGGGGATCTCTGATTAATCGGGCAAGCAACGTTCCCGCTCTGTCCACCTCTGTGTGTAATTTTTGTGCATGTGTACGATAGTCCACCACCCGTAGACGCTCCAGTAGGTTTGATTATTCGATATGTGCCTACTGTAGGCTCTGTAGGCCCGTCGGGGATGACACAGCATCCCTCTCCATAGAGCCTAAGCGTTATTCCACACTAGTTAGTTCACGGAGAATAGTATGTGTTGCCCCCACTACTGATCTAATCACAGTTCCCCATATTACCACTTTAAATGCCTCCCATTCTATCAAGGGTGTTGAGGCTGTATTAGTATTAGTCGGAAAATATGTTTCAATAGTGGTAGTTATGTGTGCCCAGAAGACGTTATCTTCGAGTAGTAGGGGATTCAATTTCCATGTCGGGACTGGTGTAGGTACTCGTCCCCAGGGTAGTGTGAGTTCCAATGAGTTATGATCTGATATCGTTTTACCTAAGTAGGTAGTGTGGATTACTTGTGGCAGTAGTGTGGGGGAGCATAGAATGCAATCTATGCGGGTATGCAGTGTATGTGTCGGTGAGTAGAATGAGTATTCGCGCAATCCATCGTTCTTGCTGCGCCATGCATCTACCAGGGACCAACCGTGTACCCATGTTGCTAAGGCCATGGCTTGTTGTACCGTCGCAGCCCCAGGAAGTGGCAGATGTGAGCAGTCCAAGTGTGTGTCTAGTACTGCGCTACAACCCAAGTGTAATTTGACTAGTCCGCTAGTACTGTAATGAGGCGTGTCAAAAAGGCGTCTTGTTCAGTATTTGGGACATAGATGCTACCTAGCACCAGGTATATTCCATCAAGTCTGCCACATATCAGTGCGCATCTGCCTTCCATATCTATGCACTGGTCTAGTACCTCGAATGGGACCCCTGCTCTTATCCACGCCACTGCCCCCTCACAAACACAGAGTATGTAGTATGGTATAATTGTCCTCTCCATTTTTTACGAAGTTTACAGGCTTCCGTTGCTTTGAGGTGTGTTTCTTGTAAGAATACTATCTGAGATTTACGCCTGCATAAGTGTGCATGTATGCAGTGCCGCTTATAAACGGAGCCCATCCCCCTTACATTCCATGTTGTAAAGCTATAATGGTGTGTTGAGGTCATGTACGTTATAATTGATGCGGACAGTATGCCTCCCTAGTGATTGCCCGGTGGGCTGCGTCAGTGTGAAGTGGGTAAGTGCACCCGTTAGAACCCGTAACATCATGAACAGCAAACACCCCAATACGGGGTCCAACCTAAAAACTGTGTTCGACCAAACAGAAGCCTTCAGTGGCAACCATTGTGAAACAATACATGCATTCGCTTGAGGCATGATCTGCTGCGGCCATCTGTGCTCACTGGTAGACCTTGCGGTCGTGTCCCATATTGGGGGGCCCCCAGGCCTGGGACCAGACCCCCCGAACTCAAGTGAAAATAAGATATTTGGGAGAATGGAATCAGTCCATCCAAATTCAATGTATATGTTCCTTAGAGTGATTGTTCTCTGCCTTGCATAGTTGCCAGTGCTTACATGTGGTGATTGTGTGTGGTGAGCTTGGGCTATCAAATATCTGAATGGGAGGCCAGGGTGCTCAGTCCACAGTTAGGTAGTTGTGTGAGACTAGTATTTTTTGGGCTGTTTGTGGGGTTATTGATGGGAAGAGTGCAAGGCTGCTGTCAGAGTCTGTGTGCGTTACCCCTTCAGATGACGAGTCTGCCCTATTTGCGTGCCTAGAGCCTCTTAATGTGGCCGCTGTTTGGAGCGCCGTCTGCCTACTCTCCAGTTTCTGTTCCGGGGTAGGCAGAGACTCCTCATCTAGCTGTGAGCGCTTCGTGCGGCGTTGCTTGCCTCACCTGGGCCGCGGGTTACGTGTCAGTGACCGTCTGTGTTCCTCCAGGATTGCAAGTTCCGGAAAAGTGGTCTTGATCCAGGACCGCACCATCTCAGTGTCATTAAGGAAGTGGCTCTCTCGTTCATGAATGATTTTGAGGTGGGCCACGAAAAGGAGAGCATATTTCTGGTTGAGATGCTGCAGGTGCTTTTTGACCCCCAGGTAGGAGGCCCTTTGGCATTGCACTTGTAAAGTGTAATCTGGGAATAACGAGATTCTTGCATCCTCATATAGTTTTTGCGTGCTTTACAGAGCAGAGTATCCCTGTCCTTATATTTGAGGATCCGGGCCACAATTGGTCTCGGCGGTGCCCCAGGTGTTCCGCCCCCTGTGGGGATCCTGTGTGCCCTTTCGACGCCAAACATTCCAGTCAAGCCTTCTGAGGCCACCGTGGTGCCAGCCATTGTTCAATAAATTGAGTGGGGTTATTTCCTTCTCTATTTTCAGGCAAGCCAATTATTCTGATATTATTTCTCCGTGTGCGCCCTTCAGCATCTTCTGCTCGATTTTGCAGTCCCTCAACCTGGTGCTGAAGTTTGGTAACCGCCTCCGTTTGTTCCTTGCGCCACGGCATCATTTCAGATAGCGCCATTGAGTGTAGCTGGACTTTTTCAGATAATTTCTTGTGATCGGCCCTCAAGAGATTTACATCTGTAGTGAGGGTGCCCAGCTGTTGCTCCAATACCATTCGGGTCTCCCTTATTTCCTTTAGGATGACATCCAGCTTATCAGAGGGGGGAGGATCCAGTGTAGGGGATATAACGTCGCCCCCGGTTATGGGGGAAGAACGATCTATTGAGCTGGTATACACTCCCCTAGAGGGGCCTTGATCCGTCTGTTTCCCTTTGGCGTACTCCATTTTGTGTCAGAGATTCTGGTTGAGTAGGCCCTTTAGCATGTATCAAAGAGCCTTTTCAGTAGCCGGTTGGGGTAAGGGGGGTTCCTTCAGCAGTCTTCTTGTTTTAGCACGATCTCTTCCGTGACACCATGCTGCCTGAGTGTTCAATGCTCGGTGCCTGTAGTACTCTTGGGCACTCAAATAAAGTGGCACAACCTGGATGGGCACCCTCTGTGGCCAATCTATTGGGCTTCCTGATTACATGCGCACAGTCAATCTCCCCTCCTGCAGGTCTATTTTAGTCTGTGGCAGTGAAGGTGTGACGTCCCACATGTGTGAGAAGCAGTCCATATGGGCCTTCTCGTCCCAGACAGCAATGGTGTGTAGGGTTGTATCTTGAATGTCCTGCCTGTCGTGCAGTACTGAGCTTCCCTGGGGCGGGGGGGGGTGGGGTGGGATAGGAGGAGGAGGAACCACACCTCGATTCTCTCACAGGGCAGGTGGGCCCGTCAATCAGTCACTGGCCCACGCCATTGTGGGCCTTCCAGAGCTCTTAGGAATTTAAATAAGAAGGTTGAAAAGTAGGCTGGGTCGCAACTTTGTATATTTTCTAAAGTTTTCAATCTTTGTCCAATGCAAAACTTATCAAGTTCGTTTAAAAAAAAGATCTCTTACCTCCCGTGGCTGTCCAGCCTCAACACTCAAAACATTTTTACTGGAGGATGTCCTGCCTGGGACATTCTGCATCAGAAAATCATCACACCTGGAAGGCCTGATAGGATAAACCTTACCTCACATACATTTAGGAAACGTCCTCTATTTCATAAAATGTGTTTACAATTTCCAACCCACTTTGTAAGTGGAGTTTTAATTTAACTTGCCACTAATTTAAAATATCTTTACAGAGTGGTTGAAGCATATCCATTAAGAACAATTTGAGAAATTAGTGTGTTTAAACATTTTACGGATGCAACAATGGTGAAAACTAAATAGAATCTAAATGTCATTTTACTGGAGACGTTTGGAAGGTCCCACAATGAATTTCACTACATGGTTGTGACAAAAGATGGATAGTTCAATTACATTTTATCAAAAGAACCAGACAAAACTGCACGGACTCGAAGGTGGTTCAGGCATTGGCATACACCACTCAGAGTTACAGGCAGAATGTGAGAAAAGTGTACAAAAGGAGACCTTTGTTGGACATCGACCAGCAAGACAGATAAGCATGCTAAAGTATAGTTGATTATGTGAGCCCAGGATGGGTTCATTTGAGGCCTGTGGCCTGACTGAGGACCCGAGCTCCATCTCTCATGGAGCCATAGATTGGCAGGCAGCAGCACTGCTTCTAATGCTCTGAGTGGTGGTTTCATGGTCTGCATCTAGGATCCTGTTCAGTGATAACATCTCTATTTGATGCTTATATGGTACCTCCAATTTGGATCCTATAGAGTCCTCCACTTCCAAAATTATGGACATACTGTACTCTTTCACATGCAGAAGATTTCTTGGATAGGACCCTCTATGTGGCTAACTTTGCTTGGATCAGCATGCACTTTTCTGAGTGGTGATTGTAAAAAGCATGGCAGCCTGCAGTGAGTACTAGAAATGGAAAATATTTACTTGCAGAGGGATTGTTCGGCATTACTTCAACTGCAGATAAAAGTCAAGCTTCATGTTATGTAACAGTTAATTTACTGCCATATTTAAATATTCACTAGAAAGCCAAATCACCTCCATAATAGAACTTGGACTTCTCAGCAAGTAGGTTGTACTTTCTGATGACTAAACCAGCAAATGTAGACATGGCTGATATGCATTAAAAGAGAATGCATCACCACTTCTCATCAGCATTCTGCAGCCAACAGATGAAGAGGAATATGTCTCTAAGGATTATTGTTTTGTAGGCTGATGTCAGTTCCTGCACAAATTCAATCCTGCTCTTAACGCAGGCATCCTTGCACCATGGCACAAGGGTGCTCACGTTGGGGCTAGGCAGCGCACAGTGCGCCAGCACTAGGAGACAGCAGAAATGTGCCCAATCTTTGTAAATATGGCAGACCTCTGCTGTCTGCCTTTCACGCAGCGCAGCACAGCACAGAAAGTTTCCTTTTTGGGTTGCGTGAAATGTAAGTAAATCTGCCCCAAAATGTCTGATTGTACAACCCAGCGGAGTAACCAGCTAAGCAGGTTAGAATCACAGGAAATACCAGAAAGGGACCTGCAAAGCAGTTCAAAGCTAAAGGCATATTGAAAAACCATAAACTGCGCTTCTCTATCACTCACATCTCATCACCCACCACAGTCCTAATATAACACGATAACCGCACCTTGGTGGTCATCACACACGACATGGAAACATTTACCACATAGGATCACAAAACAAAGACAACAGCCCTCCAACCACTCACCACCCTATATAGCGTAGATTGCTGCCCATGTAGGTAAACACTTCAGTACCGCACATTGGGGTAGTAAGCACTATATAAATGTGCAATACAATACTTATCATTTGAGCATCACCAAGATTTGTTTTAATCCTATTAAAATCTTTGTTTCCATCACAATTCAGAATTATAAAATAAAATGTGCTTCATTTGTCCTTTCACAGTGGCGGGCAGCATGGCTCGTGGGTGGCGGTACGGGTGGGTCGCATGCGGGGGGTTCACTCGGGGGTGGGGGGGTTGCGCATATAAAACAAAACATAAAAAAAAAAATAACCGTACCATTGCGCTGGGTCCTGCGTCTCAGCTCCTGCTCTCCTCCATCTCAGACGGAAGCTCAGCCAGGCCCAACTGACCAATCACAACGCTGCAATGCAGCTTTGTGATTGGTAGGCACCCAAGCTCCCCTGACCAATCACAAGCTGCAATGCAGCATTGTGATTGGTCTTGAGCGTCCTGGGTCGAC
Source organism: Calotriton arnoldi (assembly GCA_963921515.1). Taxonomy (NCBI): domain Eukaryota; kingdom Metazoa; phylum Chordata; class Amphibia; order Caudata; family Salamandridae; genus Calotriton; species Calotriton arnoldi. The sequence goes on from CAWUFW010011460.1 coordinate 573,115, forward strand.
ACTCAACCAGGGAATGGGGGCCTGGGCTTGTTCTCCACGCAGGCTGTAATGCAGCCTGCATGGAGAACGGGCAAAGTGCGCACGACTGGTTTGGGCGGCCCGAGGGGGCCGACCCAACAGTCATTGAGCATTTAGGAGTGGGCAAACCACTCCTCCCCTGCCCTGCTCCGAGAGAAGAGCAGCCCCACCCACCCGCAAAGCAGCACGAAGCATAAAATGATAACTTAAAGTTATCATTTTATGCTTCTTCTTTATACTGCTTAAAAGCAGTGAGGCGACACTCCTCCGCCATAGCGGAGGAGCCGCCACTGTCCTTTCATAACTACTGGTATATGTTGAAATATTTGCACAGTTCATTTACAGGTATTTACATTGTTTGTGAATTAGAAACAAATAGACATTCTACAGTATTTCTTTTCAAACTCCCTGTACACAAGTCAACATGAATTATGTGATTCGGTGGTTGTGGCGTTTTCTGTATAATTATACAAATTATCAAATTATCAAAAGTTACTAAAATGCTGCAAAGGGTGCTGCAGTGTAGTGGCCAGTCCTTTGCAAAGGTTGACTGGTAACCTTCTAGTTATTTACATCTGTATTTGGATGTAGAACTGGTACTAATGAAGTGAAACCTTTGCCAAGATAGTGCTAAAATGTGAAAAAATGACAAAATAATGAAGTGATACTATCACAAAATGTGCTGCATTATGCCTCATAATTTGTGTTATCTTGCCACATAATTTAGTCAACATTGCTGCATAACCTAGGTTTCCACCGCTGCATAATTTCAGTGGGCCCTCCCTGTCTGTACCACAGACAGATGGTCACATAATTAACTTTACAAAATCTTCTCACTTTACCGTCAAAGGAAGAAAAGTAAACACCAACTCCATTAAAAGAATAAGCAGCAATATGTCAGAAAACAAAACCTGACATTTAACCTGTCTTGGATACCACACGAAATATAACAAGATAAAAACAAAATTTAAAGGCATTTTTATTGCTGATTCACCTTCTGAACTCTGGCACCTCTATACTGTGCCAGCTGCCTCGGTCATTTGGGGGGTCCAAAGATTATTTTCGGCTGGCCCAGCCCTCAAATGCCCCCGTGGGTATGGCCCTGTGGTTCAGACCTTTCGCATTTAAGGATAGCACTTTTCAGTTTGGCATTTGTTTGATGTTGTATCTGGTCTTGAATAGTGGATTGTGTTGGGAGAGTACAATGCTGGAAGCCTGATCATCATAGTCCATTTTTGATTCCTTCTTCAGTGGTTGAGGAACCATTCATGTTGAACTGTAGTCCATCTTTGATTCCTCCTTGAGTGGTTGAGGAACTATCCTTCCATGTAGTATTATGTATGGCTATTATTTACTCCACAGCCACATCTTTGTGCGTGGGAAGGTTTTGTTTTGGACCTGTCTGAATAATTTATAGGGTTGAACAATTTATATGATTTATCAATTGCATCATTTTCTATTTTATCTTTCCATATACATCTTATTATTTTCTAAGTGAAGTGATGTGTTATAACCTGCTATGCTTTGGATGGATTTTGTGCATGTCTACATTGTTCCCTGCTCTGCTCAGCTAGTGTGTGGTGTCATGGAATGTTGATGTGTGACTGGAGACTGGTTGACAGTTAGGCAGAGTGGGCTGAGCAGGGAGGATGCTGCTCCTGGTGGGGTTTCCCTTAAGTAACTTGTAACCTGTAACTAACTGATAATCCTTGTAGAAGCTGGCTCTGTATATACTGTACCAAAGTGAGGTATAGTGTGCACAGAGTCCAGTGGAACCCCAAAGGTAGGCAGAGGTAAAGTTAGATAGCACCTCACTCTCTATTTGTGGTAGTGTGGTTGAGCAGTAAGGCAGTATCAGAGGACAGTGTTAAGCATTTGTTGTACACACTCAGTCAGCAAATGAATTCACACACTCAAAGACTGAACTTCAGACCAATTTGTTTTTGTTTAAAAATATTCTTTTAGTTATTTTATTTTCTAGAACCAAGCAAGCCTGGCACAGGTAAGCAATAAATACTTTACAGTAGTAATGCAGTTTGTAAACAGTTTGAATTGTAATTTCATATGCACTTTGTTTTGACTTACAGTATGGTTGCAGAGAAATGCAATACTTAGTAAATAAAGTACATAGACTTGAATGGGCTTTGCAGTAAAATAACATAAAGTTACTTTTTAGATTACTTTTCTTACACAGAGTAGTATACCTGGATACTACTCTGGGACATTTCCTGTAAACAGGTAAGTAAAATCGTTTTTGTTAAATAGTACAATTTTAAAGAATTTCTTTAGGTTTTCAAACTCCACACTTAGAAACTTTTCCAAGAAAAACAGTCAATGTTATCCTATGGAGGAAAATAGTGTTATCGGTTTTAAGGTAAGTATTTGGTAGTGGGAGTTGAGGTTCTGTGGGTAGACTCAGGGGTCCCCCAGTGTCAGGGATGCACTCTTGTTACACCCTCAGCGGCACTAGGGCGGCCGGGTGCAGAGTGCTGAGGCCTAATGTTATCCAACGGGGGATAGGGGGCCTCCGGTTGGTGGCTGCTGACGAGCAGGCCACTTGGTTGTGGGAGCAAAGCTCCTAGACTTTAGCTCAGGGCAAATGGGGAAACAAAGTAGCACCGAAGGTGCACCCTCAGCGGCACTAGGGCGGCCGGGTGCAGGGTGTTGTTTTGACGTCGGGCGCCCTGTTGTTTGCAATGGGGAACCTCCGGTTTGCAAAGGCACTGCAGGCTTGGGGACGAAGGTCTTCTGGGTGCGACCACCACTTTGAGAGGTAAGTTGGGGGTTGGGTAGGCACCGTCGGTTTGGCCACCTAAGGCCGTGGGGTGTCGGGTGCAGGGGTGCCTGGTCGCGGTTGGGGGGACCTTCCGGATTTAGGCTGCAGGCTTCGGCTAGAGGCTTGAGGCAGGTCAGGGGTCGCCGGATCTTGGGTTAGGATCGCTGGGGGGACCTCCTCGTGGTGTTTGCCCACTTGAGCTCGGGCCGTGGACGGCGGGTGCAGAGTGGTGCGGATTTGCAGTGTCCGGCCGGAGACAGAGGTTGCAGATGAACAAATCCGGTGTTCACGGGAGACACAGTCTTTGTGGTTGAAGACAGGCAGGTCCTCCGGGGTTTTTCGAGATTACTGGCTGCAGGACACACCGGGATTTCGCAGGAGCATGTTCGAGGTGAAGACAGGCCGGTAGGGCTGGGGCCAAGTCAGTGGGCGTCTTCCTCTTGTTAGCTTCTGCAAGGCTGTTAGGTCCATCTTCTTTATTTCTTGTAGTTGGTTCTTGTCTGAGGAAGCAAGGTTCAGGGGTGCCCCTAAATACTAGATTTAGGGGTGTTACAGGTAGGTAAAAAGGTTGGGACCAATGGATCCCTTCCCTGGGGTGGGTACACCCCCTATTATGCTACCCTCCAGTGGGAGGGGGGCATAAGCCTTTCCCTGGTTGGCTGAGTCCCCCCATCTACAAGATGGCGGGGATTGAGAGTTGTGCTTCACCTCACCTCCTCCACCTGAGGAGTGGAGTTGGCAGAGGTGGGCACACCTCTCTTACTCACTTGTTTTTCCCGCCAGTTCTCCCGCCCAAAGTGGGTGTCAGAACCATTGGGGACCAGTTCCTGAAAGCAGCAAGTGGCCTGGGGAAGCTCACGAAGGCGGCAAGCCTTTGAAGCTTCCCCTTCGTGAACCTTGCCCATCCTGGGGGAGGAGGCTTGGCACCTCGTCCCAGGATGTGCATTGTTTCAGGCCCCAGCAGCAGGCTCTCGACCCAGGGGTCCAGAAACATGTCTGGTGGTGGCAGCTGAAAGCAGCCACTCAGCCTGGACACTAGTGGTAGGTTAGATTTCAGGGGGCATCTCTAAGATGACCCTGTGTGCATTTTTCATTAAATCCCACACTGGCATCAGTGTGGGTTTAATGTGCTGAGAAGTTTGATACCAAACTTCTCAGTTTTCAGTGTAGCCATTATGGTGCTGTGGAGTCCGTAATGACAACCTCCCAGTACCATATACTCTTAATGGCAGCACTGCACTTACAATGTCTAAGAATGGACTTAGACACTGTAGGGGTACAGGGCTCATGCACCTGTACCCTCACCACTGGTCTAGTGCACCCAGCTAGAGGGGTGACTGATCTATGCCAGGGCAGTGGGTTGTAGGCATGGCACCCAGAGATGTGTGCCATGTCGACTCTTCACTTTGTTCTGCACCAAAACATGCAGCTTGCAAAGGCAGTGTGTGAGTGTAATGGTACAGGACCTCTAAGGGTGGCACAATAAGTGCTGCAGCCCTTAGAGGCCTTCTCTGGTCACTGTGCCCTGGGTACCTGTTGTACCATTTACCAGGGGCTGACCTGTGGCCAGAGATGCCAATTGGGTTTAGGCTTCAATGCAGTTTTAGGGAAAGAACATAAGCCCTGGGTACCTGATTAGCAGGAGCCTAGGGCACACTCAGTCAAAGCACATCAGCAATTCAGCAAAAAGTGGGGGCAACCATGCAGAAGGAGGGCACTATCTCACAATCCTCTTCAATAAACCTACAATTTATTAATCTACCTAAACTGGCTACCTGAATCCTGCCTACCAAGAGTCTATCTTTCATTTACAACATATTGTTAATGTGAACTACCCGTGAAGTGGATGGTATAGGGTCAATGTGGGCAATTGCTGAGTTAATTCGTATGAAGAAAGTCAGAAAGGATGAAAAACTTGATGAAGCTGCTCAGGCATGGTCTGCGATGATAGCAGACCTAAAAGATCGGCGAGGAGAAGAGGGGGAGGGGGGAGAAAATGCGCAACATTCCCCGGATGCCGAAGAAACGGGGGATGGAGAGGAATAAGATATAAGCAAAGTAGTGTATTCCGCCAAAGAACGTTGACTTCAGAAGAAGGACAAGATGGACTCAGGACACCACAGGTTGGGTGGGGGGAGGTGGGAGTTGCATTAGGCTTAGAGAGGCATATCAGATATTATAAATGTGTTAGAATTTGAATTGGATACGGATAGAGTGGAACATGGTCACCTATATATATGTACTATGTGAAATATTATGATGGACAATATCTAAAATGGCAATAAAGATTGTTTAAAAAAAAATAGGGTCAATGTGGCACCTAACCCATGCTTTCTACACCTAAGGCAGTTGTTTCTATGATGGCATTAATGGTGCCTCATATTCTTCTGAGCTGTTTTGTACTTATTTTCAGAGCTATAATGCAATCTCGTTTATAGAGCAATGTGTGCAAAAGAAACTTGGATGATGTCATCAGTGATGTAATCAATTATGTCATTTGAGATGTAATCAGTGATGTCATAAAAGATGTCATAGAACATGTCATGAGTGATCTAATATGTGAGGTCATAAGCAGTGCATGGCGGGGGCGCAAGTTATAGTTAGCGCTGCTAACTATAACTGGTAAATTTCAGTTTTTAGGTCTCGCCTACGCAGCGCGCATGCGCTGCATAGGAGGCGACCTTTAGGAATCGATTCACTTTTTGGGCCAAAAACGTGCACACATTGCATTGCTTTGAATGGCAACGCGTGCACGTTTGGCGATTCCCTTGCGGGAGCGAGCTTTGAAACCATCTGTTTGTAATTAACTTGCAACCAGATGGTGCCCCTGCTCGCACCCGCAAGGGAAACAGGCGCAGGCCCCCTCCTCTCTCCCCTCCCCCTGCTGCGGAGGAGTGATGAGTCAATACAACTAATAATTTAATGGGGACACAGAAAGAGGCAGGGAGGGGAGACACGCACACACACAGAGCCACGCACCAGCCCGGCCATAAGCGCACACTGCACGCAGCGCGCCGGATCCCGGCAGCACGCACCCCACGCCCGCGCTCCTGCTCACAACTTTGGGCTTCCATCCCCTCGCTTTCAGGGTGCTTGGTGCCCGCGGACGGCCGCCTCCCTCCTCCTCCCGCCGCCGCTCGCCCAGCTCGTCTTCCCCTTTTGTGCATCTGTTTTCCTGCCTCGGCACAGCCTGTGGGGGTCGCTCAGATACATGGGGAGGGACAGGTACTCCCTACTCTTGTTGCAGGCGGCCAGGGCGGAACTAAAAGTGGCATTTTAGCTCCTTTGCTCTGGGATGCGGTGCCTTTCTGTTGCTTCTGCATAAATATCTGGGGCTGTACTGGAAAGTTTCGGGTGCCTCGAGTGTCCATTGCTCGAGCCTGCTGTTGTTATTTTCAGCTCCCGGCTGCTGGATAGCCGAGCGGGCTGTACCCAAGTGTACTTCTGGTGTGCCCCTGCCCGTCCCTTCCGTGATATGCCCCTCGGAGCGTAGGCACACCGACGATGCTACTTCCATAGCGCTCACGCCTCAGGTTTCTCACCCGCTCGTCCCTCTTGCTCAAGTTCCAGCAAGCACTGACTCCTCATCCCTTGCTGATTCTGTTTTCATACATTTTCTTTACATTAGCACGCCAGTCTAGATTCTCATACTGTGGTCACCCCGCCTCTCGTTTAGATCTGCCTCCCCCTCCCCCAGCCCCGGCAAATAAACAAAACAGAAGCGAAAGCGCACACATTGTCTGGGGAAGTGTCGCCTCCAGGTCTGCTGTCAGGAAGGAGGACCGCGGACCCTGGCCGGACTCCCTCCCCCGCGGCTGCACAGGGGCGCCGACACTCCATGTACATGCTGTCATGCTTGAAAGGGGTGAGTTGGCGAATTTCACTTCAAACTGCAGCCTGTCTCATTTGTTGTCTTCCACATGAACTCGCACTTTGCCTTTGTGTTGTCTCTTTAAAAGGTCAATAGCAAAGCCTGGCCTGGAATGCTCTTATACGAGCCGCACGGACTGGCTAACAACAGGAACCTCGATTATTGCCCATTGATTTTTAGTTTTTTGTATTGAGCGTTGAACGTGGGTCTATAAAGGGGTGGATGTCCGCACAGTTTGATTCTACACGTTGCACATGGCTGGGGATAATGTGGTACCCCGCAGTTTAGAAAGATGGCATGCATTTCACTCCACGGTGCTGGTGGCCTGACGAACGGTGCACTTGTCCGGCGTGGGAACTTGGGCGCCAGAAGGGGTGGTCCTGCGCGTTCCAGGTGATGGGGGCTTGAAAGCCAGTGACGCCAAGTGCGCTGATCAAACTGTCACCCTGGAAGACCGTGCCGGGGGCACTTCATCACTGCACAAGGGCTGCTGAACTTTACCCTGGCACACAGTTTACATGAGCACTTTAGCTGTATTCTGTGCATTTTTGGTATGTTGCTAAGCTTAGTACAAAACACGCACGAACAAAGCCCCCACCTGCTGATAACAACAGCAGTTTATTATATTGCAAATCGGGGTTTTACATAATTGGTATTACTTTATCTCACCGATGCTTCTGCGTTCATTCGCGTAAACTGGTATGAGGTGTTTGTCTGCACTTGCTTGACTCACTTGGAGTTATTGTGTTTTTAACGTATTCAAAAGTACGCCTGTAACATGCATCGATTTGGAATTCTACCGTTCTGAAAGAGTATATCGTGTTTTTCAGGGGAGGTGCACGTTGGTTTACCTTTACATTGTCAGACATTTCATGCATGTGCGCCTGGGTTCGGCGCTTTTCTTATGTTCAGCCTCCCGAAGCTGTAAGGAAAAGAAAGGGACCCTCCTGGTTAAAAGTGCTGTGAAGTCGCCCAGTTCTGGCTTACGCCGCCCAGGCGGCCGCAGCGAGCGGAGTGCCGAGCCGTGTGGCCAGCAGGCCGTGGCTCTTATGTGCAGCATTCCAGGCAGCTTTGGAAACTTTTCGACTAAGCCCTTTACTTACTTGTCTTGGTCGCCAGTTATAATGCTGTCAGTGGACGCCGGGCCATAAATAGTATAGGAAACAAACCGTCTTTAAATGTGCTGTCAGAGCTAAAATAACTTAAATTCAATATAATGCACTCAGTGTGTGCAGAAATACGAGGCCGTTTGAAGAAGGTATTTACTATGAGCCGAGTGCCAGTTCCTAAGGGAATTAGTCCCCATGCCGTGCCACACAGTTACTGGGTCTCTGCACGAGCCACCATACATTACCAAAAGGGTAGGGGGTCATGGGGACCTGTTGTATGGCCCCCATCTACCCGTCGGCACTGGGGGTTTTATTACACGAGAGATTATAGTTGGTCACGCCTTTGGTCTAAGATGCAATTGCTAATTTTACCCGCTATGTAAGACAAAACCTATTTAAAACGTCCACGCGCTTGACCCTCCTGCTGTCTCCTTATTTCCATTGTGCAGACCATGCTTCTAAGCAGGCACCCTGACATGGAGGTAATAATGACGACTTTTAATGATGCTTGCTGTGTTCGTGAAGTCACATACACCCAAAACTAAGGCGATGGCTGCAACATTCCGTGCCCTGGCTGTTACTGATCGGGGTTCAAGTTTTGTTGATTTTGTATTTGTGATTTCTTTATGAAAGTGTCACACGTTGTCTACTGCAGCAGCAGACTTTTATGTTTAAATCTGTGCCTTGCTTGCAGTTTTTAAAATAGTGGGATTCTGACCTTGAGGCCTCAGTTTGCTATCAACTTTGGAAATTTGAGATAAGCTAAGTGAAGATGATGAGTGAAACAAACACAAAGTGCCCAGGTGTACTAAATGCCTGCACACAGTGTGTACTATGTGTATGTACTCTACACACTCCCTCTCTCACTCTCACTTTTTTTTAATCGTGGCAGGTGATCTTTAGAGGCGGGACCAAGTATGGAGCATTCGAACAATTCCACTCAGGGGGTAGAACATTCAGAAATGTCTAACAATGTAAGCGGTCCACGAGCTCCTGCAGCCAAAATTGCCCGCTTGGAGCAGAATGGGAGTCCATTAGGAAGAGGAAGACTTGAGAGTGCAGGCGCTAAAATGCAAGGAGTGCCCCTAAAGCACTCCGCGCACATGATGAAGACGCCCATTAGAAAAGGTAACCTTCTTAAGCTCCTTCACTGTGGGCAGCTCTGACACTTGATTATTGTGCACCTTTGAAAACGCTGTTATTAAGCTGCAAGACTGGACTAAGAAGTTTTTTCAATTTTCTTCAGTGACCTTTAAGAGTGTATTTGAATTCTGGGGTGATAGAAGTCATGTTTGGAGAGATACACTGCGTGTCTGGGGGGTGCATCCTCTTTTCTTAGGGTGGAGTTTGACCTATTTTTCAAGGGGAAAATTACAACTTGGTTTCACAAGTCCTGCTTTGCCCGTGGACACCGTGTTAAACAACCTGCGCAGCAAAGGTGGCACTCCTGCGTATCTGTGCAGAATCTTGGTGTCTTGTGCAGTAGCCAGTGCTTGACTTCTTGGCTTATCTTAAATAAGATATACTACAGAAATGATATGTTTCAGAGGTATGGAGCCTTTGGTGTCTCAGTTCCTCATAATGTACATTTTTGCTGTTTCACTGTTCAAGTACACATTCGCTGATCAAAAGTTAGGCCCTGTTGTAGACTTCAGTGACTTATTGTCATGTTACATGATATACATTCACATAGAAGAAAACATTTAAACCGTTTTCTTTCATAGGGTGTGTTCTTTTGCATTTTACAGACTTGATGTTTTAAAAACATTAAAAATGCAATCAAGTGAATGCTATGTTTTTATTCGTGTCTATATTACTACCGATTATTCAGAATTGCCTTCTCTTTGCAGCTTAATGTTCAGAATAAAACATTGAAGCCTTTGAAAATATTAAGCAAGCAAAGATTAAATGCTGAGGAATTTCATTGTGTGAGAGGAACAACATTTATCCCACTGTCCTTTACTTTTTCTTCTCTTTGGTGGATCCCGAAATGAACAGACACAGCAGTCCATATTGTTAGTCTTTATCTATTAAAAATGGAAAAGCAGCACTTCAGCAAATTCTTTGGCCTCTGTGCATGATTACTTCTCTTATGATTGTTTGCCAAGAATGTATGCATCCTAAGCAAGCCAGGGGAAGAGCATTACAAATATAATGTATTACAGCTTTTCAAGCAGACTGCATTAATATTGCACCGTGCAGCACTAGGGCTCTATAAAAAGACGTCCTGATGGCTCCAAACATATCAGTGCAATAAATTCCTAAATAGGTGATTTCAGCTGTCTCTGGTATTATGTGATATTTGCACAGTAAACTTGAATGCCAGGACAGTTTTAGACAAGGAGTCTAAAGACTTCACTGCTCCTTATAGCAGACGTGTTGTGTACACAGACTCCAGACCTCGGGCAAAGGCGCTCCACAGTGCTTTCAGGTTGAAATCAGTCACCTCGTATTTTTAGCCCTGAGCACTGCTCCCCTTTTAATGCTGGTCGGTTATAAAGTTGCTGCAGCTGGAGGTCTTGCCAAGTATTAACCAACTATGACCAGCCAGCTGAAGAGTGCTTCTGTGTAACATCATTGTCTGGAACAGGGTGCTTATAATGACAGCACGCTCAACGATTTAGCATTAAGATGTGCTGCCTTATGATAGCGTATCACATTCTCAACGTTCATCTTGTAATCCGTCCATTTATGTTCAGCAAAAAACTACTTAGCGAAAGAGACATCACTGTTATTGTGAAGATCATCCAGTCACACTCGTGCATGTGGCGGCATCTACGTTGCGGGAGCGAGCAGCGTCCATCTGTTTTCAATTCGCGAGGCCGCGCTTGCTTGCTCCTCCACTGCCTGTCACCCTCGCTCTCCCTTGTTTTATCTTAGCTTGTAACGGATACAAAGTGCTGTGGATACATCTACTTGATGCTGAATGATGTAGACATCGGTGCCTTCCTTATGGTCGAATCTATGATATTTTGCATTCAGTGCATCGAACTGCAAACACAAAAGACACTGTGCATACATTAGAGCTCTGATTTCATCCGACAGAGATGCTATTATGATCACTATTTTTGCATCAAAGGGATATTGGCCACCAGAATCCTGTTTCACGGGCGACATCAACCTTAACGCGGACGACAGTAATGTTCTTATTTATAAGATACAGATTTTTTTCCAACCACTGCTGATGCCCATTGGAAGTAGCCAAGGCATATTTATGTAAAAAGACAAACATAAACATGCATCCCAGACCTTAAACGTAAAGTAACAGTATGCGTGTGATTGATGTGCCGTGGTGGATCGGGTTAAAACATGAAATCTGCAGGCTTTCTTAGGGTGTGAACCGTATCAACACCGTAGCTGCCTTTGAAAAACACTGTTACACGTTGTACAGCAGGAATACATATATTAATGGCTCTGATATTTTCAACTACAATGGTTTCTTTTTTAAGGTACGCATGGTTAATTTATGAGTTGCCACAGATTAATAACGTGCAGTATCATATGAAAGCAAGCAGGGCAATCACAAGTGTTCTACAAATGGCCTTATTGATATGCTATTTAATGGAAAAAATAAGTTCTTCTGTTCAGCACCATTTTTGTGCGTTTTGCATTATAACTACATGAACATCGAAGTCAAGCTTAAAACCAGTGAGTGTTTTTGTATATTCAGGTTTTATCCCAAATGAAAATGATGTTTAACCCTTTGTAAGCATAATTGACTATTTATTTATTTAAAATTTGACTTTGGGTTTTTTCAGATCTTTTGACAGCATGGGGTGCATGAAAGATCACGTGATGCTCTCTTTCCCTTTACTCCCCTGATTCCTAAAACCAGTATGCACATCACTTGGATGCTCTGTTTTCTAGGTATGCTGCCCCTCATAGTTTATTCTGAACACCTTACAAACATGAACACAGCACTGTGGACTCGCGCCTTTCAAGACTATCGCACTCCGGGCTCGCGCCTTTCAAGAGTAACGCGCTCCTTTGCCTCGCAGACCCTCCTCCGCCGTACCACCGCACGGCGCGTGATACTGTAAATGCCACAGCTCAGCCCGGCCCGTCTTGGCTCAGGGTCCATGAGGAGACCAGGCATCCCCTCGGGCCAGGCTCAAGCTTTCAATGCCTCACCCAGCTCCAACTGTAGGCAGTCCGGCCATTTACACCCTCCGACATGTGCCATTCTTGCCAGCAGGACTGGCTCCAGCCTCTAGGACACACCACTTGTGCGCAGAGTTCCTTGTCAGCAACTGTAAATGTTACTGTTTCTAAAACTACATTGTTCAACAGAGGAGAGGATGTAGCCTTAGGGAGAGGATGTAGCCTTAGAGCTAGAGCTGCTGACTTTGGAGCTGGGGAACCAGGTTCGAGGCTCAGCAGCCTGTGATTCTGGGCAAATTGCTTAATCTCCCCGCACCTACCAAATAATGAATGTGTCCTTGTGTAACGTAACTGGTGCTCATGTGAAGCGCTCTGATACCTTCGGGTCGAGTTCGCGCTATATAAATCTGCACAAAAAAAAAAAACACATGTCTGCCGCAGTTCCTCTGCCCCAATCACTATAAAAAAAAAAGCATTGGCATAGCCAATAGGTCTCGCTTTGGGACCTCATAAGTATTTAGTTATGCAGCACAATATCCTTGGTGCAACAACATTAACTGTTGCATGGTTAAACACTTATAAGGTCCCAAAGGCGAGACCTATTGGCTATGCCAATGCTTGTTTTTTTAGTTCAAAACGTTAATATTGTTATTGACAAATCCACCTAACTATAACATTACTTTAACATTTGTTTTCTTCAGTGAATATATATATATATATATATATATATATATATATATATATATATATATATATATATATTATCCAAACGAAAATCTGACATGAGGAGCGCCTCAGCCTCTCGGGTCAGGGCCTGTTTCAGATGTTCCAGACACCTCTAAATTCCATAGACCACACGTACTCTTCAGCAACGTGAACCAGGCCACACCAACAGTGCTTTGTAGTTTCTTTATTTCAAGGTAAACCGGCATTACGCGTTTCGACGCGTTTCGACTTTGCGAGTCTTAATCATATGCCCCTGTTCACTCGGTGGGTTCGTTAGCTTTTCAAACGTAACTAAAACATTGAAGAAGGACCAATGTCCACTTGTTTGATTTAAAGAGGCAGTCAGTGTTCGAATTAAGCACTTCTATTTTGCAGAGATGGTAAGTACTATCTTCACATTTTGTTTAGGTTAAGTCCTTTTGAAAATCAAGTGTTTTCATAGTTCATGTTTCCCATCGCTGCAACATTTATTTCTTGTATTACGTAGTTTAACGGGACCACAATACCCACAATGCTCGATAACTGCCTCTTAATACTCGATCATTCACTGTAGATTTTGGCAAAACTTTAACTTGCTCTGACCGCGTACCAAATGCCTCAGGAGCTGCTTTCCACCTAAACTTGAGAAGTACCCAGAGTTCTCTGCTTCTGTTTTTGCATAATTTATTCGTCACTCTATACCTGAAAGGGTTTTGTTTTGATATATATATATATATATATATCAATGATAATGATAATGTTATGGATATGATAATGTTAACTTTCAAGATCAACCAGGTATTAGGGTACATTACCCGTGACTTCCATGGAATTTGAAGCAATGTGACCGCATTATTAATTTGCATATTTTCGTGTCGTAATTCTATGCATGATTATATAAATGTGATCGGATGATTTCTCATGAATACATGTTTTAATGGTGCTAGCAGTATTGCTGCTGATTTCTATGAATTACTATGAGCTGCCTTGTTAATTGGTACTGTGCGTTAGTAAGACATCCTCCGTGATTTAGGAGTTACTAAGCTAACTGACTGATATTGCAATGGCTCCGCGAATGGCGGTTCGTTGGTGGAAGTGCTTTAATGATTGAGATTTAGACAATTTTTGATTGCACCTTTATTATTATATAATTTTCCTGCGCATTTGGGTATATATTTTTTGTCACCGATAATGAACTGACGATAATGTAATGTATTTACAAGACATTTTATGTAATTTCATGAATTTCAATGCAATCGATAATGCGATTAATGAAACGCATAGTTTGTCTTTTGTTTCCATGCACCTTGGCCTGTATTTCTATGGGAAGTTGGGCACAGGTCATCAAACTTGAAAAAGGCATCGCCGAAACGCGTTGTTGTGGGCACAATAAAGTGTAATTGTGCTATCCTTTGGAGTGTCGCTGTTATCTTTACGGAGTCCCGGAAGTATAACTGTCTTTGGAAATATATATATATATATATATATATATATATATATATATATATATATATATATATACACATATATACTCAATTCGCCATCCAAAGAAGCCTCACACAGACAAGGAAAACACATATATATACACAAATCCTCCAGACTCTTCTCACAAAAGGTACCGACACTGTGAGTTGTGCTTGACTCTTCTTTTATTTTTAACAGAGACTACTGTGACGCAAACAAAAAAACTGAAATTCACTGAATTAGCGAGGTTACAGTTAGGGATGGTAATAATATCTTACTTTATGTTAAAAAACCTACGAAATTCACTAAAAAAAGGGTATAGTGACGTTATAGTTAATTAAGGTACTAAGATTTTAGCTTACTTGAAGAAAACCCTAGAAACTCGCAAAAAAAACACAAAGGTTAAAGTTCTTCACCATGAAAAGATTCCTGCAGATCGGGATTCCCATTCTGTCTCCTGCTTACCTACAAAGGCATGCAACACACCGTTCGAGAGGTACTCGACTATCTTGGCCTTTCGATATAGGCAGGTGACTCCTGACATGAACTGCCCACCAAGAACACTGACAAAGAAGTTTGGCACACTCCTGTCACTAACAGATCTCGGAAGGAATGGAGACACTTAAAACGAATGAAAGACAGAATGGATCATATGGCCACCTCTGAGTATGACGTATCGAACTCAGCACCCTGCTTTAGTTCTTAATAGTAAGACTTATGGGGGCAGGCCCCCTTCCAGTTCACCCCTACAGCAGGACAATCTGCAGTTCATTTCCGACTATACCATCAGAACTCCATACTAGCTTCTCAACTTGGACATTTTTGTCGTGAGATATTTTGTTATCTATTTGCTATATTATTGTTGTTTTGGACATTTGCCCTGTTAAGAACCGGTACTACTGTTTATGGTTTACTTAGTACACTCCAACCACACCACTCCCGTACAGATGCTCACGCTGTCACACCCACTTACCAGCTTTTACACCAATCGCTGGCCCAACAGAGCTTGCAACGCAGGGGGGACATACCCCCCCGAATATGCATCACCTGCCATGTCGTTTACCATTTCTCACACTACGCGATGATGAGCGTCACAATTGTGTCACTCAACACACAATGCCTTAATACCCAATCAAGTGGAAGGCATTATTACAATGGCTCCACCACAAAGAGGTGGATGTAGTGTTGCCGACGGGAGGCCGAGACCAACTCTCCCAGTTTTAGAGGGGAGAGACCCATTGGGAACCTCTGCACATGATCATGGTGGGCTGGATTGGCGTATGCCAGGTCAGCGTAAGAGACGAAATAAAGAGCCCGGGGCTCCGGCGTGGTTTAGTTAATAGCTAGCCACTAACATAGCCACAGTGTCCAGCCTATTATTGTGTGCCCGTAGCTAGGCCTCAATCGCCCAGCAAGACACGACACTGGCGGAGAGGTGGCTACGCTCCCAACGCGTACCCCGCCGCCTGCCCAGCGCCACCAGAGCAATGCTCAGCCGCATCCGCCAGCTCGACTGTGTCGCAGCCACTCAGTGAGAAGCCTCAACCCTGCTGCGTCGCAGCCGCACCTCCGCCTCCTGCTGCTGAGTGGACAGCAATGCGGCTCCCCCGCAACCACTGGCGGTAAGCGCCCGTACCTTTTCGTTAGCCAGGAGCAGTGTCCAGCTCCGTTGATAGCATTGTGCAGCGCCACTGCCAGAATACCCACAGCAGCGCCCCTGCTGGAGCCGCGGCCGCAACGTAGCGGAGTGCGCGACGTGAGTACCCGTGCCCTTCCGCCACCTCCGCGCTGTGAATCGCTCCATCCTGTGGCCTGGTGCGGTGCCGCCGTAATTATAAACAATAAAGGGAAGGAAGACGATCACTGCAGCGCCCCCTGCCAGCGCAGTGAAGAGCTCGAGGCCACTGTCACAGGCCTCCACGTGGTGTCTATGCCTCTGAACAACACCTTTGCCTGCAGCGCCCGAGGCATGCCTAATCTCCACAAGCCCTAGAGATTCAGGCCAGCACTCTAGCACCTGGTAACAAGGAGAAGCCATCAGGCAGCCCTGCAACCCCACTGCACAGTGACTGGACTGGCCCACTGAGCCTAGCGATCACAACCTGCTCTGCCAGAGCCTCCCTGCGAGGTTACTCAAGGTTACAGCCGGTTTCACTGCACACACAGGCCTGAAACACAGCACCGCCAGCAACAAGTACACCCGGCATTGCAGCAACCCAGCATCCTACCCAACCGCTCACCGCTGCGACCCTCCACTCGCCATCATGGCGTCAGTCCCGCCACTGGATCCGTTCACCATCACGGCTCCTCCTCCGTCCCAGGCAGCGCGCTGGAAAGCGTGGGTTGAGCGCCTCAAAGCAGTGGAGATCCCAGGACTGCGTAGACGGCCCATGCTCCTCCACCTGGGTGGAGCTGACATTCACAAGATCTCCAAGACGGTACGGGAAGCCGGACCTCCGAGAAACTACGCCACCATGCGAGATGCCATCACGGCGCACTTTGAACCTTACTCCAACCCCGACTATGAACGGTTTCTTCTCCACCAGGCACGACAGCTACCGGATGAGTCGGTGGACGTTTTCTATGGGCGGCTGAGAGAACTAGCGAGCACCTGCACCCTCCCGGACGAAGATGACGAAGTCCGGGCACAGTTCATTGAAGGATGCGCCTCGTCCAAATTGCGCGAACGTGTCCTGCAAGAGCATAACATGCCCATGAGAGACATGCTGACCCTGGGGCGTTCCAAAGAACTATCCAAAGCCAGAGCGGCCCACATGGACCCCAACTCAGTCACATCTATCAAGGAAGAACCCGTCAACGCCATAAGCACGGAGACGAGCGGGACCAGACCGAAGCTCACCAAACCGACCCCACACTTTGCCAAGCAAAGTTCGCAGAATCGCCCGTGTGGGTGGTGCGGAGGCCCATACCCCCACAACGTAACCTGCCCGGCCAGTGGCAAGACCTGCAGTGCATGTGGTAAACTGAACCACTTGTCCAAGGTATGCCGCTCCTCACAAAGAAGACGGCCAAAAGGCCCACAGAAGCAGGTGCGTGCAATCGAACCGCACCACGACAGCTCCTCCAGCAGCGACATGGATGAAGATGACGCAACCACTGTTCTTGTTGGGAGGATGTTGGATATGCTCACGGCTATCCGACAGACCGCGCCGATTTGCGAGATCGGAGTGCAAGAGCACCCTGTTTCCGCGCTCATTGACACCGGAGCTACCATCAACCTCATGGCCGCAAACATCTACCACAGCCTACCCAACCCACCAGCACTCCGCAACACCAACATGCAAGTATATGCCTTCGGTAACCGCTCCCCATTGAAGCTATGCGGCGTCTTCTAGACAAATCTCTCTCACGACGCTACCCAACAACGTGCTAAGTTCTATGTATCGCAGGAAGGGTCAGGGTTCCTACTTAGCTGTCGCACCGCACAAGACCCCAACCTGATCCAGTTCGCATTCGATGTGCACACGCACAACCTGGACCGCCTACTACAAGACTTCACGCCATTGTTTGAGGGAATTGGGTGCTTGAAAGGACCAGCCATCCGGTTACACATTGACAGATCAGTGGCCCCGATAGTCCTCAGACACCGAAGAATCGCTTTCCATCTCCGACCGAAGGTGGAGGCCGAGCTCCGACTTCTTGAGAGAGCAGGCATCATCGAACAGGTGCGAGGTCCAACGCTGTGGGTGTCCCCCATTGTCGTGGCAAAGAAACCTAAGCAGCCTGATGCCATACGCATCCTTGTGGACATGAGAGTCCTTAATCTAGCGATCAAACGTGAATGCCATCTGACACCGACCGTGGATGACATCATCGGTGAACTGGCAGGATCTAAGTGGTTCTCCAAGATGGATCTTCGGTCTGGCTTCCATCAAATACCTCTGCACCCAGACTCCTGGCCCATCACCACTTTCTCGACTCACGCAGGGCTCTGGAGGGACACCAGGCTCAATTTTGGGATCTCCAGCGCTGCCGAGGTTTTCCAGAACATCATCAAAAATGTCCTCCATGGGCTGAGAGGAGTGCTCAATGTGAGCGACGACATTCTGGTACATGCTCCCACATTGGAAGAACACCTACTTCGCCTTCAAGCCGTTTTCTCCTGCCTCAGAGAAAGTGGGCCCACACTACACCAAGAGAAGTGCGATTTCCTGCAGAAAGACATCAGCTTCTTTGGCTATCGGTTCTCTGACAGAGGCCTCGGTCCCGACCCTGACAAGGTGAAGGACATCCAGGAAGCACCAGCCCCAACATCAGTGTCCAGAGTTCGCAGTTTCTTGGGCATGGTAACCTACTGCGGACGGTTCATCAAGAACCTGTCAGACCAAACCGGCCCACTCAGGGACCTGACCAAAGCCACCAGTCCGTGGATGTGGGAATCCGAGCAAGAAGAGGCATTCCAACAAACCAAAGCGGCTCTATCTGCAGACACCACACTGGTATACTTCGACCCCAAGAAAGTGTCACAGCTCGTGGTGGATGCCAGCCCCACCGGCCTAGGCGCAGTCCTAGCGCAGCGGCAAGAGTGTGGAGAATGGGCTCCAGTGGCCTATGCCAGCCGAACGCTCACACCAACAGAGCAGCGGTACTCACAGATCGAGAAGGAAGCGATTGCGATCCTTTGGGGCTGGCGACACTCCTACATATACCTGTATGGCCACCCATTCGCTGTCATCACTGATCACAAGCCTCTAATCCCGCTATTTCAAGGCTCCTCGTCACTCCCTCCCCCGAGGATCGAGAAATGGATTTTGCAGCTGCAAGAGTTTCAATTCACTGTCGAGTACAGACCTGGCACCCGAAACCCAGCAGACTTCCTATCAAGGCATGCTCGACCTGTCACACTACCCGAGGCCTCAGAGGCAGCGGCCACAGAGGACTATGTGAGAATGATCGTAGAAATATCCAGACACCTTCCGATCTCCCTCGAAGATATCGTAGAGGGCACGAAGAAAAATTACTGCCTTCAGATCGCCATTCAAGCAGTCGCCTCAGGTGATTGGAGGACACTGCAAAGTCCAACGCCACTCCGTACTGAGACAGCTCAGTCAATCCTGAAGGCCCTATCTCAGGTTCGCCAAGAGCTATCCGTGACCACCGATGGCTGCCTCCTCAGGGGCCCGCACCTCGTACTACTGGAAAGCCTGACCCAGAAAGCCGCTCTCTTAGCGCACAGAGCCCACCAAGGAATAGTCAAATCAAAATACCGACTCCGGAGTAAAGTCTGGTTTCCTGGCCTAGACCAAAAAATAAAAGCAATCGTAAGGCACTGTCCCGTATGCCTAGTGACTGGTCCACCAAACAGACCCGCACCAATCATCACTGAAGCAGCTCCTGGCGCCCCGTGGGAGAGGGTGGGCGCGGATTTTAGCAGTTTACCCGGAGGGAAACACATGCTAGTCGTAGTGGACGATTTCTTACTGTATCCCGAAGTAGAAATCATACCAACAACATCGGCAGCTGAGGTAATCCCAAAGCTCGAAAAGCTCATGGCAACCACGGACTTTTCAGAGAGATTTGCACTGACAATGGCCCGTCATTCACCAGCACGGAACTAACAGACTACCTCGCGTCCCACAATGTCAAACACCGCAGGATAACCCCACGGTGACCTCAGGCCAATGGCGAAGTGGAGCGCCTGATGAGAACTCTCAGCAAAATGATCCAAATCGCCCTAGCCGAGAATCGCTACCTGGAGCAAGCCTTGTACCAATTCTTACGAGAATACCGTCTCAACCCGCACTGCACCACTGGCATTTCTCCGAGCACGCTGTGTTTTGGACGAACTGTAACAGACACCATCCCACATCACCCTGTGTGGGAAGAGGCACCTAACCCCCCAAATCAATCGGACTCCCGAAGAGCCCGTAACAACGAGGTAGCCTCCCGGAAAAGGCACGCTAAAGAACGCTCAGTCTCAGTGGGGGAACGTGTGTTGGTGCAAGACCGCCACCCCGGAGGGAAGTTTCGGTTACCGTTTGAACTAGACCCGTGGACAGTAGTAGAAGTCAGAGGCCCTAAAGTGACCGCTCGAAGAGGCCAAGAGAGTGTCACACGCAACATCTCTCAATTCAAGAAAGTCCCGGAGGACAATACTGAGGACTTTCCAGTGGCTAGTCCACCAAGGGAGGCCGTCACAACAAACCCTCCAGGTATTGGTGGAGAACGCGATGAATCCCAGCAGCAGCAGAGGACTTACGTGCGCCGCCATCCCTCGGCACTTCCCAACGCTCGGGGCTGGAGTTTACCGCCAAATGGGATGAGAATGCTAGGACCGGAAGGAGCAGTGATCCATCAGCGTCATCGCCGACACCCTCAATGCGAAGCAGCCAAGGTCGGTACGATTTGCGGTCTCACCCGAAGCCTTCCCAGAAATACAAAGACTTTGGCCCAGATGTATCAAAAAAGCATTTTGCGATCCCCAAATAGCGATTTTTACCGAATCGCTATTTGAGAATCGCAAAACGCTATGCAGGAAAAAAATCGCAATTACCGATTTCCAATTAGCGATTCTGTAATAGCGAATTTGCAAATTAAGAAATCGCAAATTGGCGAATCTGCTATTTCGATGCAGTTTGATGACATCACAAGCAGGAAGTGATTTGATTTGATTGATTTGATTTTTGGATTTATACAGCGCACGAATGCCCAAGGGCATCTTGGCGCTAGAGTCAGTAGGACAGTATAGTTTTAATGCAAATTATGCGCCAAGTCTGTTTGCGAAGAGCCAGGTCTTCAATGCTCTTCTGAAAGACATAAGCGAAGTGCTGCTCTTGATAGAGATTGGGAGGAGGTTCCAGATTTTAATTGTTCCCACTAGGAAACTTCTTCCTCCCCACCGGAAGTGTGTCTGCCCATGCTGTTTCTGAGGGCCTGAGGCTGTGTAAGAGGCTGAGAGCAGGAGCACAGCACTCAGGAGACCATCAGGAGTGCAAAGACAGGCACAAAAACACATCATGGCTACACAGGAGAAGGCAAAGGAGGCTGCAGGACGCAAAAGAAAACAAAAGTTTAGTGAGAAAGAATTGGAGGTCCTCATTGAGGAAATGGTGAAGAGCCATGAACAACTTTTTGGAAAAAAATCCCTACTCATCCCTGAGTCAGAGAAGAGGAAGATCTGGCTGGACATCCAAGCCAAAGTAAATGCCATAGGGCTCTCACAGCGCTCCATAGAAGATCCACGCAAGCGCTGGTACAACTTGCGCTCAAGGGCAAAAGAGAAGGTGGCAAGCAGGCTTGCGGACACCAAGAAGACCGGTGGAGGACCATCTACACAGCCGGCATCCACACCCCTTGAGGACTTGGTGGAGTCCACCCTACAGCCAGAATCCATCAGTGGCATAGCAGACATCGACAGCTCAGCCACAACCAACACCAGACAAGGTAGGATGCATGCTAAATTACCCCTGCCCCATTACTCACTAAACACCCCACTTAGAAATGACTCAATGATCAAGTAAGATTGTCACTCCAGTCCACAATTTTGTTACCACCCAGCAATGCATCATGGGAGATGCAGTCAGACACATAAGATAGTAAAGCATTGATACAGAGAAACATATCCGCAGTTGAGACACACCAGAAAATGAACAAGTTAAACACAGCATTTAGGTATACCAACTCAAGTACAGTTAATTTAAAAATAACAGAAAGCAGGACACACAATAAGTAGTTCTCTTGTATTCACAGATGAACCTCCGCCACAGGGTGAAGACACACCAATAGATGAGCCAGCTGAGCACCAGGAACAGGCAAGGGACGAAGAGTCAGACACCACAACACCAACAACACCTACACCAAGACCACGCAGGTACACTGTGGCTCCACTACAGGAGTTGGAGGTAGCAGGGGAAGACATCCAGGATGAGCCACAGTCAAGGCCCGAAGAGCAGGCACAGTGTCAAAGTGATCAGTCTCCCGTGCAGCGTAGCAACACCAATTGCATAAGACGCAGAGCAAGGGCACACCATGCCGCTGACGAAGGAGAGGAATCCTCTGTCTTTGCTAGGCTGGAGGGCACTATGGTGAAGGTGCAGCAGCTGCAATTAAAAAGAATGCGGTCAATGCAAAGGCTGCTGCTGTGCCTGAATCACAACATGACTGACATAAAGGACGGCATCAGGGAGCTGAACAACACAGTGGCAGAGGGTCATAGGGCTAATGCACAGTTAAAAGGACACAACAGCAGCGATCAAAGAGCTCTGTACCACCATGCAGAGGGACCATGCCTCCAGACGCCGGGAAAAGCAATGCCTATTTAGCCGTTTGGATGGTTATACAAAGGCAGTTAACCGTCTGTGCAATGCCACAGCTGTCCTGTCCAGACGCACTGTGTCCATGCAGGTGGAAATGGCCCACTGCAGCCATGATGTTGCCAGGGGATTGGTGCAGGTCACCACTGCTGTTGAACAGCTACAGACAGCCAACATAGCTGGCACAGGTATACTGGGTGCAGGAGACAGTGAGGAGGCCTCCAGCCGCAGCAGCATTACTCCACCGGTGACTGAGCCCAGACGGCGGAGTGCAAGGCAAGGAACAGCATCCGAGGCCTCATCAAGGGAGGACAGTGTGAACATTGACCGTTCTAGTGCTGTGCGTGGGCACAAGTAATAGTCAGTGGTGTGGCCGAGGCATGCAAATGGGTGAGGTAACCCATGGCATACGAGGAAAAGTGTTGAATGTTGTGTATGGTCTGTATATATGCCATGTTGACCTACAAAAGCCACACACGAGTAAGAAGTTGATGGCTGTGTGCACACAGTTTACCTGATGTTAAGGTGAATAAAAACACAGTTGTTCAACAGTCATGAGGTGCGTTGTCTCATCATTACTCACCTAGAAATAGTTGCGTTATTTTATCACGTCTCTGTCTGCCATCTGCAGCACCTACACCACCTGCTGCTCTGTGACGTGGACCTCGTTCCTCCTCTTCATCAGACTCCGAATCTGTGAGGTCCAATGGTATGCCATTGGTTGTTGCTAGGTTGTGCAGCATGGCACAAGTGGACACAATTTTGCAACAGATCTCTGGCCTATACTGCAGTGCACCTCCACTTTTGTGTAGACAGCGGAACCTACTCTTCAGTAGACCGAATGTCCGCTCTATGACATTGCGCGTAGACTTGTGTGCAGCATTGTATTTCCTTTCACTCTGAGTTGCTGGATTAAGGTATGGTGTGAGTATGAAGGAGCGCACAGCATATGCACTGTCACCTACAGGATGAAAGGCATATGGTTAATCACTGTCCTATTTCTACAGAACTAAGGAGCCTTTCAGAGTGAGTAACATGCATTTACCTAGCAGGTATCCTTCGCCAAATTCACCCCCAGTAAGACGTGTGTATATTCCACTGTGTCTGAATATGAAGGAATCGTGCGTACTGCCAGGATATTTGGCCACTATGTCAGTTATTATGTGTGAGGCATTACATATGACCAGGATGTTGAGTGAATGAAAGGATTTCCTGTTCCTATAAACATACTCATTATCTGAGGGGGGACAGATGGCTACACGTGTCTCATCAATGCACCCAATTACATGTGGAAATTGTGCTATCTGGTAGTAATCCAATTTGGTCTGCTGCAATACCTGTTGTGTAGTGGGGAATCTGATGTAATGGTGTATCCTCTGTACCATTGCATCCAAGAAAGCATTCAGGAAGCGAGAAACGCAACTTTGGGACACCCATACTGCTGCAGCTATCACCCCCTGGAAGCTCCCTGATGCTAGTAGGTGCAGTCAACATAGGACCTGCACATGTGTGGGAATGGCTTGGGTCCTGCGCGTCTGAGGCTCCAGTATTTGATGTAGGTCAGCTATCAGGTCTAGTATTGTTGCTGAGTCTAGTCTATATTTGTCATGGATTTCTTCTTCTGTCTGCTGAAACAGGGTTATGCGCACTCTGTAAATGCGTTCCTGTCTCCTCCTCCTTCTCTGTGCTGCTGCTTGAATCCGCATCCTCCTCGCTATGACATACAGCGCTGCCATTGTGAAAGATTCTGCGGCCCTCTGGGCCTGTTTAAATAGTTTGCACCTGGTTATCACCTGCCTTGAGTTGGTGGTAAATTGAAAGTGCAAAATTGTGATTTTTGGCTCATTCGCAATTTGCGAATGTTTCATACATAGGTTTGCGAATTCCAAATTGCGAAATCGCAATTTGCGATACCCAAAATTGCAAGTTCGCAAATTGCGAGACCCAATTTTGCGAATTCGCATTTTGAGACACCCAAATTGCGAATTCGCAATTTGGAATTCGCAAAGATCTTGTTTCGCAAAAATGGCATTCGCATTTTTTGCGATTACCAATTTTGCGACTGAGAAAGCTTTCATACATTGGATCAGGCCATTTTGCGTTCACAAACGTCCTATTTTTGCGATTCGCACCGTTTGCGAACGCAAAATAGCTTGATACATCAGGCCCTCTGTGCCCTGCTGATCCGAGACGACAGCCAAGCCAGCTTGCTGTAAAGCAACGCCGAGGTGTCCTGCAACCAAGTAAGAATGTTCCATCAGCATTATGTTGTAGTGGACATTTGCCTATGGACTTCTAGTGTGCCAAGTTGTCCAGTTTCGTTTTATTAAACTTTTGTTTAGTTATTATTAGTTCCTGGTAAAGGAGGAATGTAGTGTTGCCGACAGGAGGGCGAGACCAACTCTGCCAGTTGTAGAGGGTAGAGACCTGTTGGGAACCCCTGCACATGATCATGGTGGGCTGGACTGGCGTACGCCAGGTCAGCGTAAGAGACAAAATAAAGAGCCCGGGGCTCCGGGCGTGGTTTAGTTAATAGCTAGCCACTAACATAGCCACAGTGTCCAGCCTATTATTGTGTGCCCGTAGCTAGGCCTCAATCACCCTGCAAGACACGACAGTGGACATAGCTCTCCTACAGGAGACCCATCTCCTGTCATGAGATGTTTAAAGACTTTGTTCACATTAGTTCCCTTCCCAGTTCCATGCACCCAATACTTCCAAAACGAGGGGCACGGCCATCCTACTATGCAGGGCCTTACCTTTGCACTAGATTCCAAGCAAGTGGACATGAGAGGCCGCTTGGTGGGGATCATAGGTGGGTTGGGCAATCTTCTCCTCACAATATTTTTCATATAGGCCCACAACAACAACAAGGACACTTTCTATGCAGATCTCTTCCCAACAGTAGCGCACTTCACCAAAAGGGCGCTTAAATATGGGCGGGGACTTTAACTCGATCCTTCACCCCATCCACGACAGGCAACCCCCACTCCCCTGCACCACGAGTCAAAGGACTCCCAGATCCCTGCTTCAGGGCACAACAGACCTTGATATGGAAGAAATATGGTGAACACAACACCAGTGGTAGAGTGACTACACCTTTTACTCCAACGTGCATAAATGCTACACACACATTGTGTAAAACATTTAATGAGATTCTAACTCACTGTATAGTAACGGGCACACACTTCTCTTGAAACCAGACAAGGACCCAACCAATTGCCAATCATGCAGCCCCACAGCTGTCCTAAACACCACTGCACAGTCTTACACCTTGATATCGGTGTCTTACTTTCACACAGTATGGCCCAACCACATCTCCCCACAACAAACCAGATTCTTTCGCAATCGCCACACAGAAGACAACGGTAGACTGGCAGTTTCACGAAAAGAACTAGCGGAGTGGATTTGCATCCTGATGACTCTCCTATCACTCAATGCTGAGAAGGCTTTTGGTAGAGTTAACTGGCCATATATCACCAAACTTTTAGACAAACTCCCTTTGGGTCCCCGAATGAAGCGGCTGATTCTGGCAAACTATCTACACACGGTAGCGAAGATCAAGGTTAATGGGGAATTCTCCCCACCACTACCTATCACAAGGGGCACCCGCCAGTGATTCCCACTCTCCCCGTTGATTTTTGCTCTTGCCATGGAGCCATTTGTCCAGTGAGTACAACACAATCCTTACAAAAGGGCTTTACTGTGGGTGCACTGGAACATAAGCTGGCACTTTACACCGATGATGTCCTATGCATTCTAACCCTGCCCTGAAACAAGGACTAACTAGTCTTGCCATCGCTGCAGGTTTCATGCTCCTTCAAATCCTGTGGCATGGAGGTCTCAGCTAATCCTACCCTCACATGGTCAGCTCTTGAACACAATGTGTTCGCTTAGACCCAGGGCCCCATAAGATGTTTTGGCAAATATCTCCCCAATTACATCGCGCATCTTTACCAGCACAATGTCCGCCCGATGTTGCTTGTATTGTAAAAAGACCTGCATAGATGGGGCAGGCTAGAGATTTCTTGGTTTGGCCGAATGGCCTCTGTCAAGATGAAATTTCCACGATTACTGTATTTTGCGCAAACTCACCCTCTTCGATTCCCATCCGCCACCATTGCACAAATTCAAACTCAAATGCTTTCATTTGTGTGGCAGAATCACTCCCCTAGGGTCGCCAGAACCACCCTTTACAGACACACGACAGTTGGGGTTTTAGGCTTTCCGAATATGCGCTCCTATCTCCAAGCGACCCAAATTTGCCCTGCCCTGGATTGGAACAATAACCCTGATGATAAAGGTGGGTACAGGTGGAACAACACTTCTCTCAAATCCCCCTCCGCAACCTCCTTTGGTTCCCACTCTGAGCTCACAAGGGGAGACACCACACGGTCACCACCACACAGATCCTACTAGACACCTGGTTCCAGGTCACGTGCAAAACCAGCACCTCCGCGTACCCCTCCCCATGTCACCAATCACCATCTACCCTGATTTCCCCCCTAGTGTCACTGATCCATGCTTCCAACTTTGGAATAATAGATCGTCCCCAACCTTAGGCGAGCTATTTTCAGATAATACCCTGAAATCCCAGGATGAGCTCCAGGAAGAATTCCAATTGGGTCAGGGGGGCGGATACAGACTCACACAACTATTACACTGGCTCAGGCCCAGGGACATCCATGATAAAATACGCTGGGCAAAAACACCCTTAGAAACCATCTTCCAAGGAAAACTCAACCGAAATCACATCATGTGGTTGCCGAGAGCGATCTCGGACTCATACCCCAAGGCTACCCACAGATACGCCACATTATGGGATAGGGATTTAGACCAGGCAATAGAAGATGATTGTTAGCAGAAAATATGGCAATGAGCCATGAAGTCCTCAATCTGCACAGCACACAAGGAGAATGCATACAAACTCCTTACCCGTTGGTACCTGAGCCCAGCACGACTCCACGCCATATTTGGGGGCCCAGACACATGTTGGAAAAATTGTGGGAACAGAGGTACGTTTTTACACATGTGGTGGTCCTGCCCAACAATACAAAGTTTTTGGAAGAAAATTCTCTCCCAGATCCGGTTGATACTATAGCTCATTCTACCATTGCAACCACTTGTGATATTGCTGGGTGATGTTAGTGGACGCAGTGAATACCCCTTGACTACGATTACTCCACATCACTCAACGCCTGATAGTGGTCAGGACTGCCTTAGCCCAGTTCTCGAAACAACCCAGAGTGCCACCACTCCATGTTTGGTCATGAAAGGATTGGTCTATCTACACCCTTGAGCGGTTATCCGCGATTATAAAAATCTGAGGCTGTAAGGCTACTCTCCCAAACATTCATGAATCGTGAAAGGGGTGACAGACAGGATCCTGGGACGGTACTGGAACTTGTGTGCACAGCTGGCAATAACAGGATAACCTCAGACTCCGATCATTAGTCTTCCATCGTGGGTAACGGAAAAAAGATGCACAAGATCAGGCGGTGGGCCGCAATGTACTGTGACACCGATATTACAAAACGCTTGATGGCTGTGTTTTTGTTCTGTTGAACCTTTGTTTTATACAATAAAATTAAAATAAAGTGGTTACAAAAAAAAGAAAATGCAGCACCTAAATAGTTCTCCGCCTATCCTGACCAAGAATGGAAACCTGGAAGCCATCTTGCCTTGGCCTTACCACTATTCCCTACAATGGGAACCTCTGCCATCTTGGAACAGGTAGAACAGCAACACTTGCAGTCATAACACCTCAAACCACGTCTCCCTGAGTATCACAAGCACAATGTTTCCCTTTGGTTCCTGACCCTCCTATGGATTTGCAACCCACCGAGACCTATTCTCTTGTAAGCCCTGCCATCTTATGGCTGTAGTAACTTTAGAAGTGTGGTTTGTGATTAGCAACGGTCTTACTCTTTTGTCGATAAGCGTTTGTATTAGCATGTACCTTCCTAAACCCCTCCTTATATGTTCCTAAACCCTTCCCATTTTTAGCAATTATTCTTCATTATTTTCTTACCACTCACCCTGGTCCCTCCCACATTTATGTGTGCAGAGGGTCTCCCCGATATGAGAGGCAGAGGTCTCCGCCAGAAGGTTTGTCAATGGCTTTTTGCAGTACATATATAGTACTACTTCACGTACTACTAAATGCAGTTTGTAATAGGCCCCATCGGGTTTGCACAAATTGTAGCCAGTCCCAGGTTTTGCAGGGGGAATTTTCTCTTGGAGGAGAAAAAATGTGCAGTCGTGTGCTCAAACGCAATTGCAAATAATGTTTTTGCATATTGTTCATCACTGAACAAAACAAAAGTTTGAGTCAAATTTGAAACAATAGCTTGTGCACGTATTTCACTAGACACCTTTTGCACCTGACTTTACAGAGCACTCAGAATGAGGCCAATGGTGTTGGGAATATGATTCCACTCAAAGGAAAAGTGAAGTCTCTTGATGTCATTTTGACTCCCTCCTTTAGATGGAGGAGCATGCCAATGCGTCTGTTTCAGCTGTCAGTAACCCAGTGAAATTACTACACAGTATCAGCCCCTTTATCCAGGATCAGCATCATGCAGTCAATGCCAAAGCCATAGATGACAAACTAAACATTGCAAAATCCCAATTGCTGGGGAACCTGATAAGGTACTACAGAAGGTACGAGCAATGCAAGATACGGCTAAAATTCAAATAATTGACAATAACTCATAAAGAACAGTGAGGACCGACTCCTAACTACATGAGGGCTAAACTATATTTACTTGACCCCAAGAAGGGTGGGTTGGACAATCTCCCCCTGAAGATATTCGATGAGCAATAAAACATCAATGACATTCCCATGTTGAAAAGGGTCAGAGCTAGAGAGAGATCTTTGGGATTTCAGCTCCTAAGGTCTGTCATGTCTTTCTGACGGGCTCTTCAGTCAACACAGACATTTTTATGTGTTTTACGGGGGTTCTTCTGTACAAGCGCTAGGATGCCCTCTCTGGTTTTGAAGCACACGATGAAAGAGAGCTGACTATGATGATATTGTGGCTTTTGAGACTGAAAAATGCAGGGGCAGTGATGGGCACCTTCAGTGTACTGTGGGTATGTATTGTCACTCGGTCCTACATTTTAGTTATCAAGCATGGATCCATTTGTGAATGGCTTGACTTCCTTGCCAAGTCACAAACAGCGGCAGCTGATACTTTGGAAACACAGGGTGATGGGTGAAGCAATTTTGAAAATTGAAAACGGCATGAGATCAAGAACGGTTTTACTGTTTTGAGAGGTCTCTTGGGTCTACTTGCCTTGGTGGCAGATTTCAGACCTGGATTAATATGCACCTCTCAGGATAATTGCACATGATTAATTATATATATTTCCTCACCAGTGAACGCTGACCAACCGGGTACAATAGACCATATGAGGAACCTCGCCCCTCTATG
This sequence comes from Calotriton arnoldi, assembly GCA_963921515.1. NCBI lineage: Eukaryota > Metazoa > Chordata > Amphibia > Caudata > Salamandridae > Calotriton > Calotriton arnoldi. The sequence continues at coordinate 602,868 of CAWUFW010011460.1, forward strand.
GCAATTACCCAATTTGGAAAATACCACTCTTGCATGATTTTGTTCCCTAAACGTTTGTACAGTTAACTGAACCCAATTTTGGTCACTGTCTGCCCTTAACACAAACATATAAACAAATACAAATCAGCATCTGGAAGTCTGCCTTGTCGTTAAGGGGGCTTTTAGGCCAAGTTAAGAAGCCTTTGACTAGCTACCTCATCCAAACATGTTCATCTATCTGCCTCTTTGCATTTCAGTGAGTACTCTGGAGGATTTGGTAGCTGGGAAAGCAACAACAATTCTTAACCACATGGAGATTACAATGCAGCCTCAGGAAGTATAGATTTGGCCAGAGCTGGAAGCTCTGTATATACTTTTAATTGTTATGGATCCCTTCCACCAACGTAGATGACTTTACTAGAAACGTTTACCCATTAGTCATCTTCATCCAGTATAATCACAAAAACAACATAGGCCTGTCTGCACACTAATCTGAAGCAACACATAATAACAGTTTCAAAACACATAGCAACAACTAACTGGCTGTTAAAATATATTGTTAATTTGATGACAGTGCAGCCTGCTAAAAATACTTGCTGTCTTATGTCACCTCAGTAAATCTCTCTGAACCCTTCCTTCTATTATGAAAACACAACGCAGATGAAAAAAAGATTTTATAAATATTACGCAAGATTAACGTAAAGGATGGGAAAGGGAGCAGAAGGTACTTTTTTTTATAATAGTGTTTGTATAAAAGAATTGAAATAGCAAATGGCTGTTTAGTATGTTTTAAAAAGGTCAGTGTTAGTGAAATTGTATGGTGTGTGTTCAAAACAAACTGTTTAAGGTAGGGTAGATGTTAGCAATTAGTAGTTTTTAGGTCTGGGTTTGACAGCACAGCTGCCGAGAATACCTAACCGAGCCTATTCTTAAAGTGCATTTTGTAGTGTGTTTTGTAGTACTACAATAGCAACTACAAATATACTACAAAATTCTATTCTCAAACGTATGTGCAGAATTTAAACCTCCGCCTCTCCAGTCTTTTTCTGTAAGTGGATCTCCGGCACAACTGCATCGTCTCCACACATGTAAGTATACATTTTAGTAGTAAATGTGGAAGGGACAGAGGGTGCGACTTGGAATTAGAGAAGATTTAGTATTAAATGGGAGGGGATTAGGGAGGGGTAAAGAAGTGAACGAGAATGAAAGGAAAAAAAGATCAGTCAAGCAGGGATATGAGAGAACAAAAGCATGGAAAACAGATGGAGAATGAAAGCAACATCACAAAATGAGAAGAGAATTAAATTACAACCAGGGAAAACAGGGCAAAGAACATGTTCACACATGATCCCTCAGGTAAGCAGGTTTCCTGATCAGTATTGCGCTTCTTTTGTCAGCTGAAACTGCTCGCTTCCAGGAGGTAGATATCTACACAACTGGTTACTGCTTCTTCTATAGGCTGTCCTCTTTCCCCCACACCACCAGGACACACACACAATCACTGAGTAGTTTGCCTCCACACCCCAGTACCTTCAAGACAAAAGCTACAATGTCTTCACCACTGCCAGACTTCTAAACTAAAACAGAACCAATACTTTTCAAGTTGGTGTCTTTTACATGACAGCACCCTTCCCTGTTCAAAAGCCTGTAGTTTGGGTGCAGTTACCAAATCCTCCTTGATGTATCTGATTATGATTCACAGTCTTCACTCCAAATAAAATCAATATTTATCTTCGATAAACTCACTGAACTTTTATTTTCAGCTAATGTATTCACAAAGCTTCTCTAAAATTTCAAATATATGCAAGAAAGTGTACAACTCTTCCTTATTCTTGGGCGAAGGAAGATTAATGATGGTCTCAACAAGTTCCTTCTTGTCTTTACCCTAGCTACAGAGATAGAGGGCCAGATGTACGACTCTATTTTGCATGCGCAAACAAACTAGCGACCCGTTTTTTGCGCATGCAAAATTTAAAAATGGCCATGTACTAACCCTATTTAGCGAGTCGCAATTTATTTGCGACTCACTGAATAGGATTAGCGACTCGCTATTAGGAAGGGGCGTTCCGAGGGCGTCCCTTCCTAATAGCGAGTCTGAGCCCTATGTATGACTGTTCACAAAACAGTCGCAGTTTACCACCCTTCTCAGAAGGGTGGTAAAGCACTCGCAAAAGGGAAGGGGTCCCCAGGGGACCCCTTCCCCTTTCTGAATGCAGGGGAAAATATTTTTTAGGGGCAGGCAGTGGTCCCAGGGACCACTACCTGCCCTTAAAAAATGAAACGAAAACGTTTCATTTTTCTTTTTTTAAATGCATCCCGTTTTCCTTTAAGGAAAACGGGCTGCATTTTTTTTTTTTTAAACTGCTTTATTTTAAAGCAGTCCCAGACATGGAGGTCTGCTGAGCCCAGCAGACCACCATACCTGGGAGGGCCAGCCATTCCCAATGGGGTCGTAAATTGCGAGTGCCTCATCAATATTCATGAGGCATGCAATTTGCGACCCCATTGGGAATCGCAAACAGTGTCTGAGACACTGTTGTACATTGTGATTTGCGACTCGCAAATCACAATGCTCGTACATCTGGCCCAGAATGTCCCAAATAGCTTATCGCCACTTGATTGAATTCGCATTTCTCCATTCTAAGAGTCTTTACATCTCTCAAAGACCTTTCCTACACGCCCATAATGCTATTGCCAATTGTACCTGTTGGAAATTGCCCTTTTTGCAGAGTTATCCCCAAACTTTTTTTTTCTTCTTCCTACTTTTTCCTGACCTGTGTTTGTTGGCTATAGGACTCTGGGCACTTTACCACTGCTGATCAGTGCTAAAGTGCATATGCTCTCGGAATAAATTGTAATTGTGATTGGTTATCCATGATCGGCATATTTGATTTACCAGTAGGTCCCTAGTAAAGTGCACTGAGTGTGCCAGGGCTGGTAAATCAAATGCTACTAGTGGGCCTGCAGCACTGGTTGTGCCACCCACATGAGTAGCCCTGAAAAGATGTCTCAGACCAGCCACTTCTGTGCCTGCGCGCAGTTTAACTGCCATGTCGATTTGGCAAGTGCACCCACCTAACCTTCCTTTTTCTTAGATATAGGGCACCCCTATTGTAGGCCCAAGGTACCCCCCTGGGCAGGGTGCAGTGTATGTGAAAGGTAGGACATGTACTGGTGTGTGTAACATGTCCTGGTAGTGAAATACTGCCAGTTTCGTTTTTCACTATTGAGAGGCTATCTTGCCCTGTAGGACAGAATGGGGAATGCTTTGTAACATTTTACAAGCATATCTTCCCATAGGGATAAGATAGAAAAATTGAGTTTGGTATCCCTGAACTCAGGATTTAATAGCACATCTTTTAGTAAAGATGGTTTTTAAATTGTATTTTTAAAAATACCACTTTTAGAAAGTGGCTATTTTCTTGTTCAGCCATCCTGTGTGCCTCTGCCTGTTTGTGGATTGACTGTCTGGCTTTGGAGTGACAGGGGCTGGGGAGGTGCAGTGGCTCCAGGAGTCTGGATGAGTCAGCACTAGGCTGAATAGGCCTGATCTGCATTTGGAGTGGTGGGAGGAGTTACACCTGTACCTGAGTAGGGCTGTGCCTGCTTTCCACAATGCTGGCTCTGTCCCCCTGTGGTGTGTCTGGAGCCAAGGCTCACACTGACAATGGATGTTGTTGTGCACTTGCAGAGTGCCCCCCAGAACTGGTTTGAACTGGGCTCAGAGCCCCTTGCACAAAGAGAACAAACACATTTTGGGGTATAAGTATCAGACCCAAAACCCCAGACTTTAGATCATTCCTGGAATTCAAGAGGTACCTTTGCCATGGAGAAGAGCTGGAAAGACTGAGGAGAAGTATTGCCCTTGCTGTGTGTCTGGGGTTGGCCTGCAGTTGCTGTTTCTGCCAAGGAAAGGAGAAGGACTTTGCTGTGTGTTGTGTCCCCTGCTTGAAGGTGATCTCCAAGGGCCTGAAGTGTTCTGGCCTCCTGTTCTGAAGTCTCAGGGACACAAAGACTTCACCCCCAACTCCCCTGAACTCTGCTGTTGTGAGTTCTAGCCTGCCAGGAGGCGCCTGTGCCAGGTTTGGGCCTCTGGAGGTTGTGGCTGCTGTTTGGGAGCTGGAAGAAAGAAGAAACTCAAAGAACTACGGAAATCGACGTATCGAGGGATCGCGGCTGAAGAGGACCGACGCATCGATCGCCGACGCATCTCGGATTTCCATGCATCGTGCCTGTGCGGCAAGTTCATCAGACGCATCACCTGCGGAACGGAACCGTCACGAAGAATCGACGCATCACTCCCCTTACAGACCGGATTCGATGCAACCCTTCCTCTGCGTCCAGTGGGACTGTCGCATCGCCTCCCCAAGGTCTCAGGAGTGTCGCATCTCTTTGTTTTCAGACTCTGCGGCTGTTTCGCTTTTGGAACTTTCACGCATCTACAGGTACTTTGGTGAAAAGTCACGCATCCATAGTTTTCTATGGTACAAGTTCTTGAAACGTTTTTAAAGTCATATCTTTAACTGTGTATGTTGGATTTTTGTCGTTTTGGTCTTGTTTAGATAAAGATATTTTTCTTAACTGGTGTGGTGTCCATTTGTGGTGTTTTCACTGTGTTACTGTGAGTGTTGGTACAAATACTTTACACATTGCCTTTGGGATAAGCCTGTCTGCTCGTGCCAAGCTACCAAGGGGGTGAGCAGGGGTTATCTAAAGTGTGTATCCCCCTTACCCTAACTAGAAGCAAGGGTCCCTATTTGGACAAAGGTACCTACCTCTGCCAACTAGAGACCCCCATTTCTAACAGTACCCATAGACAAAAACATCATTCTAGAAGAGCCTTCCACCTTCCATGTCACTGAGTAAGATTGTAACAGCCCTCTGTAAAACAGAGCATGCAGAGACAAGGCCAAAAGGCATATGCAAATATGTATACGCATCCATGGGAGTGATGAAAGTAGTACGTTCCTGCGACTTTTTGTGAAGACGTATTTGGTGATAGGCCGAGGCCAAATCAAGTCTGATGAAGACCCAGGCCCCAGCTAGTAAAGCGAGCATTTCTGAAATATTAGATAAAGGATACCTTTCTACAATGTCTTTGTTAGGTGCCCTTAAATCAATGCACAGGTGTGTAATGGTGTATACCACCATTGTGTTTTCCGGCTACAACAAGTGGCGCCTACCATTCAGTTGCGCTACAAGGGCTATCGCCCCCTCACTCAAGATCTTTTAACTCACTTCTCCCTGCCTCATGAATCTCAACTGATAATCTCCTAACCTTTGACACCACCGTATTGGCATGTTTTTTTCAATCTAATTTCTGCACGTATGACTTAGGCAAACAAGTTCTTCCATCAACATTCTTGAAAATTATTTTCGCCTCCAAACAGACCTCCTTGATTTCACGTACACACACCTATTAAACTGCATTGGGATCTAGATCAATGCCTACATTTTTTGATGCAGCCAGCCGGGAATTCTGTCACTTTACAAGGAAATGTAAATCTTCACAACTGTTATCCTCCCTCTGTATTCTAAAGTTGCCTCAAATAGGCCCTTCATCTTAATTTCTGCCCTACATAGTCCTCAGCCATTTTCCTCAAAATTACTCTATAATCAAAAGTTCTTCTGAAAACTGTTGAAGAAAGTTCTCCTGAAAACTGTTGAAGAAATGATAGTAAATCTCCAACATGAGTCAAACATCCCTTCTATAGTTTCCCCATCTATGATCACCTTCTCGAATGGATTTTCACCCTCTTCACCACACAAGTGTAGCACAACTTTACCGCACACTTCACTCACATCCTTTGGTTTCCTCTCTGACTCGGTAGACCTACAACACTTCAAAGAGGGTTCATGTTTGCCACAGTTATTAAACACATGCTTGAGAGCATGACAGTCCATCCAAATGGCCATGTGACCTATCTGCCTAAACCTCCATTATTTATCTTTGACACTGATCTTGCATCTATCTTTTACCTCTGCACCTTTCTGCTCTCCACTCCTCTTAAACTCATCCGATCTTATAACTGTATGTTCCACCCTCTTGGCCACAGTTTCAGAGAGAGGCAGTTGATTTTTCTTCCCCAACTCTTCTCTCAACTAGACAATTTTAGAAGAAACTGATCTCTGAGGCGGGTGAGAATCCAAAATTGTTGAGGCTGTCTACCTCGTAACAGGTAATGGACTTTACGGTGGAACACAGAGAAGGGACAGAACACTCCAGTGGTGATGGCCTCTCCCGGTTCTTCCGCCTTAGTGATGAGAACTCCCAAGAAGTTGGGTAGTTCTCCCCACTTTCAGCTGGGGGGGGGGGCACATGTTAAACCTGTCAGCCTCAGGGTGGGCTTCCCCAAACCTTTTGCCTACTTACCTTCAATTTTTTGTCTGGATTTAGTTTTTGTTGGCCTTAGGACTTTGTGCACTTTACCACTGCTAGCCAGTACTAAAGGGCCTGTGCTCACTCCCCTGAACATGGTTTGATTGACATATACCTGATTGGCATATTTAATTTACTCATAAGTCTCTATAGTGGTATGCCATATACCCAGGGCCTGTAAATCAAATGTTACCAGTGGGCCTGCAGCACTTATTGTGCCACCCACTTAAGTAGCCCTCCAAAACATGCCCCAGGCCTGCCATTGCAGCCTGAATGCAGTGGCATACTGCCATGTCGAGTGGAATTTAAATCCCCTTGCCAAGCCTTAAACTCCCCTTTTATTACATATAATTCAACACTAAAGCAGGCCCTAGGTAGCTTTTCAAGTTTTATATGTCGTAGAAGTGAAAAACTCACTAGTTTGTTTTTTCACTACTGTTAGGCCTACCTCTCCCATAGGAAATGATTGGGGATTCCTTATTACATTTAATAAGCTGTAATTCCTAGTTCAGAGGAGGTAGACTTCTCATGTTTTGTACCTATGAAATTCTAATAATAAACCCATTTTAATGGTAAAGTCAGATTTTTCATTATAATTTTGGAAAGGCCACTTTTAGAAAGTTGAACAAACACCAAAAAATGCCAGTAATGACACTAATCTTAAGAAATTATTTTGGTTATCTGGTCACGACACAATCAATGTGATCACAGTTTTTTATTCACTAGTAGTTTACACAAATTTCAATCAATCTGTGATAAAACTGTCATAAGCATTAAAGCAGTATAAAAAGATGGCATTCACATTCAAATGCATTTTTTAACACATAATACAAAAATACCTTACAAAACCAATGACGACAAAATGTTTAACACAGGACAAGGAATGTCAAGGCCACATAAAGGAACAACAATACATAAGTATGTCCCAGTTCAAGTGTTTTGTAGAACAAACAAGCCTCCAATGACGGAACCAATAGTGTGGGCTCACTTTTTAAAGTGTAAAACAAATAAGAGCTGAGCCAGCTGCAATCAGTAATGGTGTGATCACGATGCAAGAAGGAGGCTTGTAAGAAGGACCACTTTAAACGCGAAACACAATGGTTTAATAAGGAACTGGACTGCAACTGGACTGCTCTTATTTGGATTACAAGAAAAACAAATATAACCACTGCTGCTCTTCAATATATGTTCAAATATTAAACAAAGATTGTATACTTCACTGCCAAGATCTCAGCCAACCGTGATGGCCTACAAGAAATAATGTCCTACAGTTCGATGTCCTGATGAGATCCCTCAAATAGATCTGGGTTCGAAACGCGGCAACGATTAAAAACCCACCAGGGAGGCCTTGTTTTAAAAAAATAATTTGGCTTTAAAGTAACCCTTGTTTGTACTTTGATGGACTTTGTTGGAAGGTCCTTATTCATAAAGCCTAAAGAAGAGAGTGGTATGGCAATACCCCTGGTGTTTTACACTTTTAAAAGTGAGCCCACATGCTACTGCTTCAGTCATTGGAGGCTTGTTGGTTCTGCAAAATGCCTGAACTGGGACATGTTTATGTATTATTGTTCCTTTATGTTGTCGTGACATTCCTTGCCCTGTGTTAAACATTTTGTCGTCATTGGTTTTATAAGGTATTTTTTGTATTATGTGTTAAAAAAATGCTTTTGAATGTGTATGCCATCTTTTTTTGCTGCTTTAATGTTTATGGCAGTTTTAATCACACAGATTGATTGGAATTTGTTTAAATTACTAGTAAATAAAAAACTGTGGTCATATTGATTAAGTGTTGTGACCAAACAACTAAAAGAATTTCTCAAAAGTAGTGTTAGCACTGGCGTTTTTTGGTGTTTGATCAATTTATAGTGGCCTAGTCTTGCTGACAAAAACATGCCCAACCTCTCCCTTTTTAGGTCTCGGCCTGCACCAGCGCTTGCGCTGGTCTGGCCGAGAGTTTTAGTAAGCGGGTTTTGGAAGTGCAAACCCACTGGCTTTCGGCTGGCGACCAGCTTGCGTTCACGATGGCGTGCACGCGCGCAGCTGCCATCTGGGTTTCCTATCTCTTCCTCATTTCCTCGTCATGGCTCATTAACTCTCTGGACTCTGATGTTTCAATCGCAGCAGCAGCTCACATTACCAACTGATGGCCCTGGACTACAGTCACATGAAAAACAACAGCGATTAGCATTGAAATGCAAGCTTTTTTTTGTCTAGTTAGAAATATTGCTTCGGTGGGTTGATTTCACCTTATATCGCTATTTGTTTTATATTGGGAGTCACAGCCTAATTACCAGTATTTTTGTCTCACTGTTTTTTTAAAAAATATTTATTCGCACAAAGCACAAAGCTATATTTAAGGTTACTTTTTCCGCGTCACTTCTTCACTCTATTTAAACTCCACACCCCCCACTCTTATTGTCTCTCTCCTTCTCTCTCTCTCCCCTCTCTAATTATCTCTCTACTTAATTAACTCTCCCCTCGCTATCTTTTTTAGCCTTTCATTCTCTCTCACCCCTTTATCTGTTTCTCTTTCAAACTCCTTCATTCACTCTCTCTCCCCTTCTTTCTCTCTCTCTATCCCGTTCCACTCTTTATTCTATGTACACCCTTTCTCTCTCTTTCTCTCTCACCACCCTCTCTAATTGGGCATTATATCTTCACTCTATCTCTCACTCGGCAACGCCACAGCATCACTCAGCATCACCACAGCATCACTCAGCGCAACCACAGCATCAATCAGAGCCAGCACAGCATCAATCAGAGCCAGCACAGCATCACTCAGCACCATCACAGCATCACTCAACGCCATCACAGCATCACTCAACGCCATCACAGCATCACTCAACGCCATCACAGCATCACTCAGTGCAACCACAGCATCACTCAGTGCAACCACAGCATTACTCAACACAACCACAGCATCACTTAGCGCCACAACCGCATCACTCAGCGCCACCGCAGCATTACTCAGCAGCACCACAACATCACTCCGCGCTACCACAGCATCACTCAGCACCACCACAGCATCACTCATCGCCGCCACAGCATCACTCAGCGCCGCAACAGCATCACTCAGTGCCGCCACAGCATCACTCAGCGTCGCCACAGCATCATCAGCGCCGCCAAAGCATCATCGGCGCCGCCACAGCATCACTCGGCGCCGCCACAGCATCACTCGGTGCCCCCACAGCATCGTTCGGCGCCGCCACAGCATCGCTCGGCGCCACCACAGCATCATTCAGGGCCACCACAGTATCACTCAGGGCCACCACAGCATCACTCAGGGCCACCACAGCATCACTCAGGGCCACCACAGCATCACTCAGCGCCAAGACAATATCACTCAGCACCACCACAGCATCACTCAGCGCCAAGACAATATCACTCAGCACCACCACAGCATCACTCAGCACCACAGCAGTATCACTCAGCAAGACCTGAGTATCATTCAGCATCACCTCAGCATCGTCTCCGCAACAGTCACCACCACCACCACTACCACCTCAGCATCACTCAGCACCACCTCAGCCTGCTCTCGGAATCTGGCATCTGTTGATTCTCCCCTAGCGTCTGGCCGCTGCTAGTGTTATAATACAGGTACTAGTTCCCAACCTTCACCCTCCGATTGTTTATGCCCCCTCAAAAAAAAAGCTTTAACAAACAACCATTGCAATAGGCAGAAACAAGTTGCCAGCATTGCAAGAACAAAAGAAAACTGAGGAAATTTGTTATTGTAAATACTTTTTTAATATGGTCGTTCAGTTTTACATAATGCCTTCTTGGTCATATATAAAGTAACAAAAATGCTTCTGACACTTTTTTATTATAACTTTTCAGCATGCTGCACAGCAGCCACACTTCTCTACAGCACAGCTTGAAGACATTGGCAAAGTCAATAGCTCTGGCTAAACACTTATAAGGGCCCAAAGGCGAGACCTATTGGCTATGCCAATACTTGTTGCTTTTTAACTTTTAGAAAGTTGGTATTTTCCTGCCTTTAACTCTTCTGTGTCTGCAGACTATATTGGGTCACATGACTGGGTGTAGCTGACAGTTAGACTTTGTGAATTCCTCCCAGACAGTCACACAATAGAGGGATTAGGTGTGCCTGAATGGGCCATCTGTTGGCAGGATGGGGGAGGCAGAGCTGAGCACAGTCCCACTTACACCTGAAAAGCTTGTGTTCTGCCTCAACAGAAAGGGCTTAACAACTCTGTATTATCACTGCAGACAGCTTGGAGCCAGGGCAGGGGAGTTGGGAAATTCCATGCACTTCAAAGACCCTTTCCAGAAGCTTCTCCCACCTTCCAGAAGAAGGGTACGAGGGTATAAAAATAGGGCCTTCAAGCCCATTCTTCAGCTCACTACTGGACCTGCGGATGGACTCCAAAATGGACTGCCTGCTGCTGTTGCCTGCTTTGCACTCTGCCAGACTGCTGCTGTACCTGGAAGGACTGTTTTGCTGCCTGGAGCCTGCCTTGAACCCTCAGAGGCCAGCCCTGCTGTTGAGCCCTGCATCTACACCTGCGTCCAGGACAACCAGAAGTGATTCCAAGGGCTAGTTTGCTGGCCTCCTGTCCAGTGCCACAGGGACATACTAGGCTCCCACCATCTTGAACCCACACCTGGATGCAGATTGAGTGAGTCCTGAATCCCCAAGAGATGTCCCGCCAGTCCTGGACTCTGCTGTCGTGCTAAAAGTGCCCAGATGGTCAATTTCCAAAACTGAAGACAACATTTCACCAAAAAGTGCTCTGAGACCCAGGAGGAGACTGGGACCAACCTGCTTACATATCCGCCCGAGGTACATCGTCAGTCGGATTGACTTTGCGGCTTCTCCCGCAAAGGGGTATCAGACCTCATGGAACTGTCTTCGGCTACAGCCTCCTGCTTCGTCCTGCTGGAGTTTTTCAACTTCCATTCAGCGACTAAGGGGCCGATTCCGATCTC